>WYDI02032477.1:0-48260 GCA_009867235.2 Psittacus erithacus | reverse complement strand
TAGCCGCCGTTTCCTTGGAAACCTCGCCTGACGCCGACGTAGTGACGCAGTCGCCGCTTCCCGGGACCCTGAAACCCCGGAAACCCCGCCTGGAGCCAGCGTGGCGCGGCTCGGGGCGGATGCGGCCGCCGCCACCCCGCCGGAAAATGACTTTGCGAGATTTTTAGAAGACCCGCGGGACTGTCAGGGGACCAATGAGGGAACTCGGCGACTCGGATGGTCAAATGAGAGAAAAGCGGGAAGATAACGTGGCAAGAGGAGATTGGACCGGAGGCGGGTATAAAAAGGCGGGACTTTTGAAAGATCCGGGGTGCGTTGTGACGGAGCTAGGGGAGGTTCTGCGCGCGCGCCCAGCGCTGTTTCGCTTATTGCTTCTCAGCCTAATTAAAAATTCTATTTTTTTAAAAATTACTGGGTCCAGTCATTTGTTTATAACATAAGTTAATTGTTAAAAAATTTGAGGATGGTGCTAATGCTGTACATTAAACTAAAATGATAATCTAATGACAAGCGTGAATCAAGAAAAGTGATCTGACTGTCCCCTCAGCCAAATGGCTTTGAGTCCTATATCTGCCTTTCCCTCTCCAGACTGTTCTGGAGTACAAGGTCTGGGTTTGTGCCCCAGACCAAAGCAGTAACATGCTGAAAAATGAACTGAACATGTACTGTGGCAAAATTTACACCAGCATATCTTCCACAGTATCTCTAATAGACAGTACCTCTCAGAAACCTGCTAGGAGGAAAAGATTACCGGGGGGAGGATCACTAAGGATCTTAGTTCAGTCCCTCTGTCTTCTACAGGTCATATAACTCTTATGCAAAAAGTCTAGCTACACCCTTATGTAATGCAATAGGAAAACTAATGCTTGTGGGAGTCACTGTAATTATGATGGAGATTTGGGTAGTAGGGTCAGGAAGGTTTGAAGATTTCTGATTGTTGGGGAAATAAGGACAGCATTATGCAGAGATTTGCTTCTCCTATTAAGAAGCAAGTTATAACACCCTGGGCTGTAGCACTAAACACTAACACTTTAAAGAAGGTTGTATAAATGACAAAGAAGGGGGAAGGCTAAAGAAATATGTTTTATTAGTACTGCTTTCTCTTCTGATCCCAGAAGAATGGTGTTTCCAGAGAAATAAGAATTAACACACTAGGAGCTGAACAGCGGGCCTCAGTCTGCATGGCAATAGAGAATCAGCTAACGCATGTATTGACATTGTCTCAGCAGTTTCCCAGGTAACACCCAGCAGGAGGCACAGAAGCCAAAGAGTTCGGCTTGCTGCACCGCCCCATGTTCCACAGAGGCACCACACTGCACTGGACAGTGTGGAAGCCAAGTGGCCAGTAGTTAAATGGCCAACTTTGTCACCACAGATTACCAGCCCCCTGCTGAATTTTTACCTCTCTCGGTTAGGCTGTGCCTACTAGAAGGTGCAGGATATTTTTACTACATGAAGGAAATAATGAAACTAATGAAAAACTTGGAGCAGGAAATAGGCAAAAATGTCTCCGCAACCTTAGCTGCAGCAGTATAACAGACATCAAGTGTTTTCTGTTTCTAAAAAAGAAAAATGCCCCACATTTGCCCTCTTTGACAACTGCAACACTTCTGCTTTGCAGAAGATCTGATAATGTGGTCTCTCCGAGTAAAATGTTCCTGTTGATGCTTATCTGAAGTTCGTCAGGGAATAAATACACTGTCAACTCATTTTCACCAGGGCTTGGTGTGAAGCCTGACTTCCCCCCCCTCAGCATAACAATGGAAAAACAAGTCAGAAGCAAAACCCCCAAAAAATGGACCCCTCTTAGGTACAACCTGCATACATTGGTACTAGAGGAATGAATCATAAAATGCCAATTAAACCACCAAAAAATTGTATACAGCAAAAGCCAACATTTGTTCATTTACATATATTATGTAGTAATACCAGCAGTAACTCCATACTGCTGTAACTCCAGTAACTTCTTCTTAGTTAAAAATAGGCCCCAAATTTAAATTTTACAAAGCCAACAAGTTACTGATCAGTGTACAGCTGGAAGCAAGACCAGTTGCCCTTTGCTGCTTGTTTGCTGCAGCCAAAACGCTCATTCAAACAACTTAAATGTTTACAAAACTGACAGCCACAGAATCAACCTCCAAGCAGAACTTATGAAAGCAATTTCCAATGTTTTTGTTTATTTTCCAAAGAACTGTTTTATTCCAGCTCCCTTGCAGAGAGTACTTTTCAGCCTTTAGTAATTTCTGAACATCAGGCAGTCCTTTCATATCTGGAATTTGTCTCAATTACTGACCAGATCTGAAACCTCACTAGATCATACCTCATCCTCCATTTTCACTAATCAATGAGAAAAAAAAGAAAAAGAAAATGAGGGATTTAACATTCTTGTCTGCATGTCTATAAAAATATCAACCCATATCAATGTCTTTGTTATCCTAGTGTATCCTAGTGTATCTTTTCAACTACAAGAGAGAGAAGAAGCAATTCTTTCCTACTTGCCATTTCTACACAGCCTGATTTACAGTGTGATCACTTCCTAAATGTGCATGTTAGGTCTCATCTAACCAAGATGGTACTTGAGTGCATTATAAAACTGAGTTTATGAATTTTGCAGGGGTAGAGAAAGTCAGACTCTTGAACACGTACTTCTCTTGTAAATCTAGGAACCAAACAAAAGTAACCAACTAACTAGAGACAAAAATTCATAAAAATCTCTTAAACATATATGCAGCTTTCTGTTACAGGAGATGACACTACTGCTCTGATTAATCTAAAGTTCCTGTTCTGGGGATTTGCTTTGCAGTAGTTCTAGGCTCTCTTCCTCTCCCAGCCATAACACAGTTACTAACTGCTCCTGCTATTGCCTTTTTTCAGTGCGATTTGGCAATGTTCTCTTTGGCTCCTCTCTATGTGGAAGTAAGTTAATATCAAAGGGATGACAAAGAAAGAAATAATTGCAGACAGATTTTTGCTTGAATGACCATGTTGCTTGTCATTTTTTCTGCTGGAGCAAGGCTTTGAATCCCAAGCAGTGCAGATGCCCAGATGATAGCCTGTGCCCCAAGAAGCCTTGCCAAGCCAGTGTACACACATTGGTTTCTGGCCAGTATGCCATTAAAGATGCTAAAGCTCTCAACTGACCTCATTTGGAAGACACTTTTCAGTCACACCTGATGACCAATCTCTCTGAGGCAATCAGTTCGTAATTTGTTTCAGTCAAAATGAGTTAGGTTTCTTTAAGCAGGCAAATCACAGAATATACACAAGCAAATTCATTGGAATTGATGCAAGTTTGAGCAAATGCAAGCATCTCCACTGGTGGGTTAGCCAATAGTGATTTCTCAGAGAAATGCTTAGCAGTTAAGGCAGTAACATAAACAATAATATCACCGCAGGTCTTAACTTATACCATCAGCTATAAATAACCACAAACAATTTCTAATTTCCTTTAGAGAACGTGTGTGGGATGCAGGAAACCTGTGTGACCGAGGTGCCACCTTTGCCTCAGCACGCCACAGAGGTCAGTACTTTCAAAGCAGCTAACCTTTTCCCAACTACAGTTTCAGTACCCATTAAATCAGCATTTCAGGGACAAGCACAGCACATCAATGTAATACAAGAATTGCCCCCCACTGGGGGACCTTCTTCACGTGACACAGAAAAGATGACATCAGGGACCACGGCCTGAAATTACCTTTCCAAATCCAGGGATCAAACTGCTCCTTTTCTGGCTGTAAGTCAGGCTTTATTTACCTCTGCCTGCTAGCAGAGAAACTGAATGACAGCCCTGCAAGTAGCCTGTAGCTGGACACTTGTTACAGCAATTATGGCCAAGAGTAGCTTGATTTTAAGTAACTGTAGCAGCCTCTGATAAGTCAGTCTGTTGTGTGAAATTGCCTGTAGAATAGCTGTCTTTTTGATGCTTAACAATGCATTTTTTTTTTTATTTTACCTCTATAAAAAATAGTAATAAAAACATGCTTGCTGGCCCAGTTTCTCTTGTAACTGCAGACTACTTTCTGGTGCTTGGACAATACAAACCAGCTGCACACTCTGAAGGAGTGTTGTGTGATTACTGAAGAAGCATTTGACATTAATATAATAAAAGACGTATAATCATAGCTTAAGCATTTTTCATTTATTAGAGTCCAGGAGATCAAGGTTTCAGTAACCTGATTGTACTACTGAAGCACAAACATCTGACAAACAGATATATTAATACTTTTCATTTATATATATATTTACATTTAAAATCTTCTAAGTGCATAAAATAAGGTTAGCATTAATGTCTATTCAACCTGTAGTCTTCAGACCTGGTGCAGGAATGACTGACAGCTAGTCAAGTACTGCTTAAACAAGGTAGATCATCCAATGTTTTCTTTTGCACAGAAACATCCAACTTAATTTCATGTACCTCACTTGTTCACCATTCATGCTGGATGCCTCTGCCATTCCCCTCCTCTCGTTTTCCCACAGTTTTAGTTACCATCCCTCCTTGCCATCATCCCTGCCTTTCTTCCTAGCCCTTTCTGGGCTCCTCCTCTTCCTGGGGACTCATGACACCATATTCCTTTTCCAGAAGCAGCAACCTTCTTTTAGGAGGCAGGATTTCTGTCATGATGGTGCTGGTCATCTTCTTCCTGCTTGCCTCCATTAACCCCCAGCTGGTCCTGATCTTCCTTCAGGAAGGAAACAGCTTTCTTTCCTGTGACATTACAGTTTCCAAAATACCATGGAAAGATAAATGTTTAACGGAGCTGCTAATTCTTAATAGGATTTAAAAGTGTAATTCTTCAGAACCACTTCGAAAATATAACCTTGGTATGGCCCTTAAGCTTCAACACCAACATGAAGTTGTCTGACTTGAGGTTCTGGTTCAGTCTTATGTTGGTGTGACTTCTTCCTCATCATTTTCCGTAAATCTTGCATTTAGTAATTTAAGGAAAGGTAACCTCACAAGCTGAAGACATACAGGAAGACATTAGAAACAAACTGCCTCACCATTTTCAAACAGGAAAGCAAAGAACCAAGTAAACATTTAAAGATCTTAAACTTATTGAAAAAGACAAACCAGCAGTCTGCCAGGATAACCAGAAAGAAGCAGACAGAAATTTTCCTTACCTGCATAGCCCAGGGTGGCTTATACTGTCAGTCATACAAGAGCTTGTCCATGGAGCAGCTGGATCTGCCCCTGGCTTTGTACAGAAAAGACATAAATTGTGAAGAAGGCGAAACACAGCTCAATAATAAAATTAATAAAATAGAATGAGATCTGCTTGCACTGTTTCTGCATTAAATAAACTGTGCTTTTAGACCCATAAGCTAAGTGTGGGTGCACACCATTTAAACTTAACCAGCTGGGAAGCAGCAAAGCCACAGTTTGCAGTAGGCAAGAAGTTTCTCGCAGCTCAGGCGCCTCCTGATCCTGTGGACATGTCTTCACAGAGTTTCTCTAAGTCACTTCCCAAAACCATTATTTCTTTTCCATTTTTTTCTTAGATTATCAAAGCACATCAGTGCTCAGCCACAGCCCTCCTCTACTAGACCCTGGCACTCACAGAAGAGTTGGAGTCACATATCTTTTCCCCCTACAGAAGCAAGGCTATTAAATCCTATCCAGATCTAGCACAGCATGTCACTGACTCAAATTACTCATTTGCAGCAAACAGTGGCTGCGACAGCTGGCCTTTATGAACAGCAAGTGGAAGTAGCTACATTTTTTCTTATTTATCCTCTCTGGAGACCGCCAACATATTCATAGAGGAGGCAAGTGGTACATCCTGCATTCCAGGTGTCTTTCCAGATCACACCTTCATTATAACAACTGCAAATCTATAGAGGAAGGAGTTATTTTCATAACTAATATTACTGTAAAAATCAAACAGAAGTAGAAGAGATTAAAAATATGAATTAAAGCAATTGTTACTGCAAAAGTAAGGAAATAAGTCTGCTTTCTCTGAAGAATCACATTTCTTTAAAGCTGCATCTGATACACATCTTCCCCTATATCAGAGATATTGTTCAACAAAATTTTCCAGTACTTCATCCAAGGCAAGGACTAGTGACATGGACTTAGGATCACATACATATAAGCAAATACATTTTGTTATATTAAATACATTCTTTATCACTTAATAACACAAAATTCTTTTAAGCTTCTGTCTTTTAATAATATGTATCCAGTGCTTTATCCCAATCATCTATTCAAGTTTCAATTACTGACTTAAAAAGTTTCATATCACAGTCTTTATGTGTTTTTGTGAGATATGCATCACTCTTGGTCTTTTACGGTGTGTTTGCTATCATAAAAAATGCAGCTGGTAATCTCAGTCTGATCAAATATGCCTGGATTTGGGGCATGTGTATGTACTTATGTTTGGTCATACTTCCTCATGGACATCATGTGAAAGATTATCTACAAGGAAAGGTAATCCAGAGCACTGGGCATCTTCATAAATGTTTGACTCTTTACTTTCCTGAGTAAAAGTGCGAGGTGAGATGGGATGTAAAGGATGAAAATAAGGCGTGTGCAAACCTTTAATGTGCAGAAGGTAAGCGAAAGTCTTACATAAGAATGATGAGTATCACAAGCATATTTGCAATTAATTGTGGAATGTTGCAATATTATTACTGCTCACAGAGATTGAATCACAAGCCAGATAAATTAATGGGCACACTTCACCAGATTAAGACCAGACACTTCTTGCTAGTGGGTGTTTTTGACTGTACTCCAGTTAACACCCTTCTAAATCCAACATCCAATAGTGACATTTAGCAATGGATTATTGGATTATATTTCAGCCATTACTTTGATAAAAACAAATTAATAAACTTCCTACTGAATCACCCAACACAGCTCCTTGTGCAGTCTTGCATTATGAAGAGGATGCTGTTATAATGGTAATTTGATCCACTATACAACATCCCCAGAAAGCAAGTTTTTTGGAGAACTTCTTTTAAACCATGATAGATAAACCCAGCATTTCAAATGTGCATGAAAAAGCACTGACAAAAATAAAAAAAAAAAGAAAACAAAAATCCAAAAAAACCCCAACCAACCAAAAAAAAAACCAAAACCCAAACCCACAAGCCAGAGAAGGAGAAACAGTTCTTTAGATCTTTTAACCAAAGGTAGCAAGTAAATTGGGACAGCCTATTTCTAAACATTATTCAATATAAAACCCCTATACTTACAAAACCTATGCAAGTTATCATTTACATTTTGTGTGACCCCGCTCTTACCCTTAAACCACTGCAAAATAAAGGCTTCTAGCAGAGAGCAGTCCAAGTATGAGCTAATATATAGTTGATTGCCTCCAAACGAGACCTGCTTCCTTCAGCTCGTGATACCAGTGTGGATTCTCATCATGCATTTGTCAGAAAAAAAAAACCACAAAAATTCCAGACATTATACAATATTCAAGAAATGCACTGGCATCTATTTAACCTACAGTTATTTTGATGTATTTTCATGGACTTGTGTATGAAAGAAATGTTAGCATGTTATCCTGACTTTAAAATAGGTCTAGGCTGTTCTTCCTCACTCCTGTGATTAGTGACTGTCGTTCAGTGAAATGTAATTTCACTGTCTGGAAAGCAAGGGAGAATATTTTATCCTATCTATCTGTGTGATCACAGTCCCTGAATAGGCCACATTTATTCCAAGCTATATTCTATCACGTACCTTCTAAGCCTTTCCAAAACCTGGCTTGAATTTCTGACATAACACAACTGTGAAAGTATTTCACTTCATTCTTGCCAGTAGAACAAGAGACAACAAAACAAAGATTCTTTCTTTATTTCAGTATCTTTGCACGTCTTTGGCAGGTTGGAGATAATACATTTAAGGTCACTTCCTTTTTGCTATTTGGTTTTGGCATGCTTTGTTGCAACACATTGTGATACAAGCTTGATCAGATGGCAAACACGTCTTGGATTAGCAGGAAAATAAGTAGAAGAATCAATAAAAAAAACATAGTCTGTCTTCAGTGTGTTATTATGTAGCCAAATATATGCTATTTTAGTTCTGTCACTCTCTTCCACAGTTTTTAAAACCTAAATGAGACTAGCTTTGTAAAAGTTCTCTTTTAAAATAAGCAAGACTACAGTGAACTTTGACTACAGTGAACTTTTTACTTTTCTTTTAAGAAAATGTGTCAAAATTGTAGATCCGTGAATCGTCTTGTCTTGGTATATTCTCTGGGAATTATTTATTGTCTAGTGCTAACATTTGAGCAACTTTCACAATTCACAAAATTATTATTTAGCAAAAGGAAATGAAATTAACTTAATACAAAGACTGCCTTCTAGTTTAAATGTTCTTTTTTGATTTAACTTTGTTTTTCACTTGCTTTGCCTGATGCTGTATTATAGCGAATGAAGTATTTATAGTGAAGCTGTGAAACCAATACAGGCCAGGCAGTTTACCAAAGAGAAGCGGTTCTGCTGAACAGCTCTTCTGTTAAATAGAAGCCATACACCTTTTGTTTGCTATATGTTTTAGCAATATAATTTAACAAATCTTTCTGGCTTAAAGGCTCTGATTTGGTAAGATACTATAATTTAAATGTAGCACAGTTTTTGTACTGGGATACGAGTTCTGTAAAGGCTTGCAAGTGCAGCTCAGCTCACAAGGTAGGGTAGGTAGCATACAGTGTAATGAGCTACCATGGTAACATACATAAGGCAAAAACTTTTACAAATCTGATTCTGAGTGCTTGAATATCTAAAATCCAATAATAAAAAAAAGTAAGTACACTTGTATGATTTATTCCCAGTTTTGTTTTAAAATTTGACTTGGAACTGAATGTTTAAACTTGTAATAATGACAATTACAATCTATATAAATAGAATGATGTTTGGAGAAGGTCCATGGGTTTTAAATATTTGGGTAAATAAGACCTGATATTAAACTCTCTGAATCTAAGGGAAACTCTGTAAATCTAAGGAATATTTTTCTCATGTGAAATGAAGCCAGTTCTGCATTGTAGCATATTTTAAATTAAATATGAAAGCATCAAGACTATTCTGAACCTTTCCAATGATTTACTGAATGACTGAATATATAGATAATGAAAAAAAAAAAAAAAAAGATGCTTTGCAGAGATTTATGGTGTCCGATCTTTTTTAGTTAGTTTTTTTGCAGTGAACAGATCATTAAAAAAATTGCTTCAGCATGTATCCAAGATTCAACTTCTGGCTGCAGAATTTTTGCATTCACAGAGAAAAAAAAAAAAAAGTCATTATCCCAAGTAAATAGTAGCTATTGCATTCAAATTTGATATTCACCAAAGTAGGATTATTCCTTCTGCTGATTTGGGTAGTTTTTTCAAAGTCAGTGATAGTAAGTTTCAGTAATTTTCCTAGTAAACAATGTACACCATGCCTTCCGGTGGAGAACATGGGGGTTTAGAGCCCGCTAATTGCAACACAATGCTTCCAAATTAATTTGTTCATGTATAGGAAGAAACATCAAAGTTCACTAATGATGATGCATCTGGTAGACTTACACTGAAAAAAAACAGTAGAATAATTCGTTAAAACAATCTTTGACCTGCAGATGCGAAGGTAGCACTTAGTAATTACATTTCATTTAATTCAGACTGGTTTAAAAGTCAATTACTCATAAACCCAGCAAAGAAGAGCAGTTGCAGTACAAAAAAATATAACTCCACAAATCTGCATTCTGTTTATTTGATTATGGAATATATCAAACCAAATTACTAAACTTATCTAAATTAGCATTCATTGAAATCAACAGTCTTAACACTCAGTCTTACGCTCAGTCTTACCCTCCCTTGCATCATTTGAGACTGGAGTAACTGGCATTTACCAACACATTGGAATCAGCTAAGTCTGCAGTAAAAAGCACCATTTAACTAATAGCAATTTTTTTTCAACATGTATAAACCAGAACATTGCTTCTTGGTTGTATGGATCACCAATCAGGTTACTAAAACATACAGGGATATTCCTGAAGACAATTTAAACAAAGATACTTTTCTTGATACCTTAAAATATAATTGTGCCAGTTCATAAAGGTGAGAAATTCCTTGCCACAATCTCTATTGCTCCAGTGCCTGGGGCTCCATTAATATTTAGCCGTCATTGGGGCAGCTCTGCTAGCTTCAGTGGTTAGTGACCTAGAGTGAGTACATGTTCATTGCAGTACATGGTTGCACAAAACATACTGAAATGAGTTTCCTATCATGTCATGACTGTAGCCAGCAGGAATTTGATATCCTTGAGACAATTTCTTAGTACTGACATAGACTCAGTTTTTAACATTCCTGAAACAACTTTATCCTCTCAGGGTTGCTTCAGAGGCACAGGTCTGAGGGAAGTCCCGCATATTGCAGAGAATATTTAGCACCATCCTAACTGCTGATCCTGAAAACTGGACTTTTGCCCTTCCATATACAGGCTTAAAGAAATGCTGCATTTAGCCCCATCAGAGTTTGAGCCCAGAGCTAGCAATGCCTTTTCCACAGAAGCGTGGTCTCATTAATATTGAATAGCACTTCTCTTCTTTGCCCTGTACAACAGTGAGAAGTAAAAATACAGATATGCTGCAGCAGGTATTTTACTCACTTTGTAGGATAACTAGATGAGACTACGTCCAACAAGAATTTCCTTCTAACCTAATATTTACCAGATTTCAGATTTCCAGCCCAGGAGAACACTTGCTCTTTGCTTAGACAAAATCTAGAATATCAAATGTTTTCACAATGAACTCCAGCAGTTTTGGTCCAGGTATGCTGATATGTTTAATTTCAAAAGTGCTGAGCAAAAGAAATCTTCCAGTTCAATCCAGGCTGATGTACAACATTTCATTTTAAGTATGTTAAGTTGCAATGCTTTACAGGAGTTGAAGTGCAAGCCACCTAATCAAATTCTCCATAATTATGCTCATCTCAAAACATATTACACAACATTGCTCAGAAGGGAATTCTTTATTATGTCCTGGGCTGTATAGTCCTCCAGGGAGTTAAGCTCACAGGGAAGAGTGCACTCACAAACAACACTCTGAGAATTACTAGGAAATACCATTCAATATTAAGTGTTTCAAATTAACTAACCCATTCAAAGTGTTTGGATGTGGGTTGAAACAAGACAGTCCTTTTTATTTTCTCAGTGTAAAAGCTTAAACTTTAACAAAACTCCTATTGCATTTTCCACCTTTATTTTTAAGATAGAGTAACAATCTTTACTTCCATCCTAGCTATATTTGGACATTCAATTATACTATGGGGAGTGGTAGCCTACTAAACATTTAAAGATGAACAGATGTCAAAATCATTCTTTATTTTTCCCATTTGACATCTTTAAGAAAAGCAATAGAAAAGCAGTGCAAGTCAGGCATTTAATTTCATACAGAAGAGACTGTGCAAGTGACATATTAGAAAAGCTGGGTCTCTGAGCTCATTCACTTCCATCACCCATTTTTTTACAGTATATTTCTACTTTTTTTTCAAACTATTTTAATAATTTTTTTTATTTTTCCTCTGAAAGTACCAGTCATTTGCTGTCTTGTGAGGAGAAGCAGAGGGACGTCTGCACATTTGATGGCACCTACTCCCTACAGCACATATAATTTCATTGCAAGAATACTGCTTAGCTTAGGACTTCACCAGCTTTGCAGCTGCAGGTGACTGTCAATTTTGCAGTGAGCACAGCCTCATCACTGCAGAGACTGACACAGATTTTGACACTATGACAAATACAAATAACATGTCTTATCAGCAAGAGAGGTACAATGCAAAACAGAAGGTCCTCAGAAATCAATTGCAAGCTGCACTTGAAAGCTTTGATTTCTATAAGTTAGTCTTAACTAGTTAAAAAACAATTTGATTATTTGTTCCATTTTAGTTTCTATTATATTGTCCATTACAATGTCTTAATCTTTGTTGCACATCACCTCCGTACTACTTCACCTCCATTCTGATACAGAGAACTTGGTATAGTGTTAGTTCATTATCATGACATGTTTCTGTCACAGTTTCTGGGTCTACCTTTTTGCCAGGTTCAGTAAATCCTGGACAGTGAGGAAAACTGTGAAATTACCGGAAGTTCCTGACACTCCCTATGAAACACTATTGAGCCTGAAAAGTTTTTCCACTCCTTTCTTAGAGTTAGAAGCACTATAGATGATACCTTCATTGACAAATGCATTTAAATGAACATGAAGCATTTATCTCTATCTCAAGGAAGATGCACAGTCTCTAACACGTAACCACTTCTTCCTGAAACTTCTTCCTTATGAAACAAAGATGGGCACAAAATCACAAAATGAAATATATAAACCTTTAGAATCAGTTTTAAGTAATGTTAATTTTGACGGCTTTGTAACAGTAGCAATGGAAAATTACTGAGGTACATGATTCACAGAAAAAAAAATAGAGTACAAATAGAGAACATACTGAGAATTCTTGCATAAGATAAACCATTGCAGTCGACGTAGTTTTGGGTCTTAATGACCTTAGTAGAGCATGTGTGTAAGACAAACAGGCTGGAAGAGCAGGATGTGAGGATAAGGAGTATCTGGGAATGGCAGGTGTCCAGGATGGGCTGCAGTTAAACCAACTGATAAGTAGAAGGACAGGATGGTAGTTATGTCTGCGGTATTAACGAACCAATTAAGTTTGTATAAACATCTACTGCGTGCTCTTCAAAGGCTGCCAGAAGCTATGAAGATTGTTGGAAGAAGTAAACGACCCTCAGAGACCACCGCCACATTTCTGTACGCATGCGGGACACTTTCTAGAAAATGATGTAATCCATACATAGCCTCATGAATATGTATGCATGCCCAGTGGCTATATAAGGATGGCTTGTGTAGTAGTATAGGGACACACATGAGGAGGAGCTATCCTCCATGTCTCCCGGGGCCTCAATAAAGAATACCTGCTTGTCAACTTGGAAAACTTTGTTGGAGAGTTTGTTCCTGGAGTTTTCTCCAAATCACTTACAAGTTTAGCTTTCTGTGAAAATGAAAACTGAGGACAATGTACCAGTTTTCAGACTAAGTCAGAAGGAAATTTGATATTTCAAAACACAGTATGGTGTATTATGTAACATAATAACTAAAACCTTTGGTTTCTAGATCAGATCTGTCTTTTCACAACATTGATCCTCTAGCTTTAACAAATGAAATTTGGAAAGAGAATTCGACAGTTTGTTCTCGTGCTAGAATTCAAGGTATGCAGATGCATGCGAATACCAACATCCTTCAATTATTTAGGCAATGTTATTTGCAGTTTTGAAGCTCTTCAAATTATGTGTGGGGTTAATAGTCCTGTTTTTTTCAGCTGGAGATGTTGCAGCAAAATGTAGTCATCATGTATAACAACAGAGCTACGTTTATGGTTCAGGTCTTTTAACTTTCTCTGCCACAAATTCTTACGGCCAGTCATTTCCTACCTAAAGTGATAAAAATCTGTTACGTTAAAGAACAAAAAAAAGGGTTGTTTTATGAAATTGCTCAAAGTACTATTGAATTTTGGTTATTTCTAGCTCATACCTATTTTAAATTAATTTACATGCATAGCTGAGCAGTTAAGACAATTACAATAGTTAACTTTTATGAGGAACAAAAGTAACTTCTTTTCAGCATCGCTTTTCAATTTTTTTTACATTTGACAGAAGAAAATAACAGAAATTTTCCCCAAATCCCACATTTCTGAAAATAAGTAAAGTTTTGTGTTGCAAATTACAAAAGAAGGTACAAAACTGATGAACATCCTTGCAGTTATTGCTAGTTTTTCTGACAGAAAAAAAATAAAAGAGAGAACTCTTGTGCAGCTTCAATATATTTACCTCTATTTAGATTACAATGGATGTAGAACAATGATGGACCAAACTCTTAAAAAGACAAGTATAAAGCTCAGCAATAAAATGAAGACAACACAGCACTATATGGCAATTTTTAAAATTACCCAGCATTTAAATTTAGGTTTCTATAAGTCTCTTGACCATGTCTTAAGGAGGACTTACAATATCATAAAATATATCAAGGGGAAAACATGCTGTCAAGAAAACACTGGGAGCAAAGAGGATGGTGCTCAAAGAGAGGCAACTGGCATGATCAGAGGGTGGAGCTGTTCAACGATATTTATGGCTGGGAAAGAGCATGAGTACAGCAGAAAGCAGCATTTGAGGGAGCCCATGCAAACTCTAAGTTCCTCCTTATCATCTTTAATCACCACAATTGCCGCCTTTCCCCTGCCATAGGGCAGGAAGAGAGAGTCAGAGGCTTCCCTCTTCTCCAAGCATCTATATCCCTGACACCAGCCCTATCTCAGCTAACCTCTCCTGCTCAAAGTCTTCAGAGCTGCTGCCTGTTTTCAGCAGCCCCTATTTGCCCCTTTGATGGTCTCCTTCAGGTTTATTCTGCTCTTAATGTTCAGCATATTTGAAAATGTATAGAACACTGAATTTGTTAGGAAAAATTTACAGAGGCTGATAATCTGTCTTTAACACATCTGGGAAACTGGGTCCGTATCTGTTTATAACAATGCTTCGAGAATTTAAAAATCTGTGTCAAGTGCTTCTCGTGTACCTTATTGCCCATGCCTGTGACATAGATAGCACCTTTCATGAGATAGCCACAAAACAATTCTAAAAAGGAAGAAGAATTGCTTAGTCACTGTTAAAAGGAAGACGGTTTCTGGTTACGTCCTTTATGTTCTGTTCTGATTTTGACAGAGAGGTAAAATTTTGCTATATAAAAGACAAACAGACAGTGGCATGCAAAAACTTTGTTTTACTAGAAGCACTGGAACATGAAGCCCAGAATGCAAACAGGAACTACAATAAAGTTAAGGTGTCTCAGCAGATAAGATCTGACATGAAAACATCTGGTAGCTTCAGAAAGCTGTTGTTGATGACAATTACAGTGAAAGCTCCACTGACTTATCACAACTCTCTACATAGTCATAAGTAAAAACTCATAATGCAAAGAGATGTTCTCATCCTTCATACACTTATAGCTAATATAAAACCAAATGTTAGTATCAATACTTATAAAATAAGGAGTACAAAGTGGCAGTATAGGAAAATAACCAAAATTGGGGAAAATGAGGAAATATGGCTTCACAAAGTTCAGCTCAGAGGCTGTAATATTAGAGCAGCTTTGACAATTGCTGCTCTCGAGGTGAGACACAGTTGCTGCTCCCAGGGAAACAGACAAGGTCTGTAAGAATGCGGTGCAATATCCTTTAAATGGGGAGTAGAGTCGTACAGAGGTACCACGGCTTATCCCTGTTATCACACAGTTGCCATCAAGAAAGGTGGATCACAACTGCTGTCTCAGCAATGATGGTGAAATTGTGTCCTGTAGCTGAACTTCCTCATTATAGTGTCCTTAATAGTAACAGACCAAGGAAAGAGTTAAGAGTTTTCTTCAAATTCTGCATTGTCTTAACATAGAATAGGGAACAGGTATATTCTGTCCTTGTTAGTTAAATTGTGTATTGTCTTAACTCAGAATAGGGAACAGATATGTTCTGTCTTTGCTAGTTAAACTGTAACACAGAATAGAATTAGTAACACATTGTTTAAAATCAGGGACCCTGCTCCCTCAAGAAGATGAATGTCTGATAGGAACTTGTGTCAAAAAGTTTTTGAAGGACTCAAGACAACCAGCTGGAGAAACCGTGCTGTATGACGTGTATGTATGACTACAGTAACTCAAGCTCCATCTAAAAGTACAGAAGTAGTATAAATTGATGAAAAAGAAGGGAGATGCTTGGGAAGAAGCCCCCATTGAAACGTCTGGGATCAGTCGACAGACTGGATCTCTCTTCTCCCCCCCATAGGGATGCCTATTGGGTAAGATCTCTGTGTTATGCGCATTTACTAACATCTTGCTAGCTATTTAGTATTATCACCGATGGGTTATTGCAAATCAAATCTATTCTCACAGTCAATCACTGTCACTGGCTATCTTAAATCTGTATCCTGTCACAAGTAATAAATTTCTTGATATAAGTTTCCAGAAACTGATTATAAGGGATTTGGCCTAAAGTGCTCTTCATCGAAAGGTCCCTGAATAGGTTGGGTGAACACCCTCCAACTTGGCAGGAGTGCCCAGGGAGGGCAGGCCGGTTGGATACAAGGGTCTAGTCCTTCTTGGGAAGCGAGTAGACTACCTGGTATCTTAACATGACACACAGTGCAGGAATTCAAAAATACTTTCTTTGGCTCAGGATTATGCAGCCAAGCTTGGTGGACATCATGGAGTTTTGGATCTGCTGCCTATGGGAAGCTGACACAGGTGCAAAGGGTCAGAGCATGCCAATAAATCAGGGCACACAAAGATCTTGTCATCAAGCCTGCTAGGGATTTCTAGGTATGTCTTGTAAACTAGATCACCATTCAAAGCTGTAAACTGCCACAAAAACCACGAAGTCTGGCATATTTGCTAAAATATGATTGTATTGAAAGAAGAGATCATGAATGTAAAGAAAATACTGGAAATTAATTAGCCATTAATCAAACATATTCACCAAATGATAGACTTAATATAATCAAACTGTTCCAAAGCCCATTAACAGAGGAAATGAATAGTTAGAAACACTGAAAGTATTCAGTCTAATGCAGTAAGTGGGAAAATGTATAATCTTTGTTACAGGCCAATGCCACCTGTTATGATTTTAAAACTGTTGAAATGGTCACTAACACTTAAGAAAAAAGAATCAAAGATCAGACTGTGGTGCATTGTTCCAAGCACTGTGTTGTCTATTGTAAAGTGAGTGCTACATAAAAATTGTTAGACAATCTTCGTGAAGATCCTCTTGAGTAGAAGGTGTACTTGGTCACTACTTACCAGTATTGCTTAAGCACTGAATGGTGAATTCTTCGAAACACCACTCATTTTATTTCTCAAGTATGCTTCTAGAAAATGCATCTTTTTTTTTCTCACTTGTTTGCCTCTGTACCCTTTCTAACTTCTTTACACAAAGTAAGAATTTAATACCCTTATCTGCAGACGTTACAAGTCACCTTAACATGTATTGCCATTTAGGCAATTCCACTGTGTTAGGCCAAAGTTCTTTAATGTGCTGAATTGTTATCTAAAGAGCACTGGGGGTACTTTGCAGCAGCGGGTATTGAGCACATGTAGCCCCACAGTGCTCCCTCAACATGATTCATGTCAGCTGAGCTTCTCCTCCTCATGTGTGCTTAAAACAGACTCAAAAATCTAAAAACACATATCAAGTGCTTTTCTTAAAATGTGGCTCCACTTTCGATTCCATTGAACTAGAAGAAGCTTATCTGATCATTATGGATCCACATAACAAGTTTTCTCAGGAGGCTTCCTAGCTCTGCAAACATCATCAGTGTTATCATTAGGAGCACAGCCTTTCTCACAGTACTCAGGAACTTGCTTTGCTAAAGTCAGGAAGGGAGGTGCTATGAAAATGGAAAATAACACAAAATAGGGAAAGTGACTCACAATATATGAAGTTCTTAAAAGATCATAGATGAAATAATAATAATAATGACCTTTACTTTCCAATAACTGAACCAAACCTTTTCTTAAGGCTCAGGCTGAATTTATTTTATATAAACTGGCTTATGAATCACTGTGAATTGCTGCATCTACTCTAAAATGTCCTGCCTGACAATTTGCTATGCTATGGAAACATATAGCTCCTTGTAGAATTTCCCAGAGCTATTAGAGAAAAAATATTAGCCAAAGAGGAAATCACTTCAGTCTTCCCCTTTTTCCTCATATGAAGCAATAGACATCTCATTTGGACTTGAGGAGTCTGAATTCAAAGTTACTACTTGATTGTCTTGTTTTCATGGACAACTGTGTTAAAAGAATCAAGTATCAGGGTCTTCAACTTCTCTTGATAGATATGTTAGCAAGGTTAAAGACACGAAGAGATCTGGTAGCTAGGTATCACAAAGATGTTAAATACAGAAGCTTCAAATATATCATTCCATTCCAGCTTTTGTTAACTAGTCACTTGCAGTATTTTGTTGCAGTGTTACAAAATTTCCTGTGGTATTTATTCTAACTGAAATTGTGCCCTCTCACCTGAATAATTCATGTGCAGATCTCAAGTTAAATCTGGATTAACCTGTAATAGGAAATTTCCATTACTGAAGCCAGTACCTGAGAAGAATATTTTCTTCTGTCACTGCTGCAACAATTTGTATCTAGTGCCTTTGCAAGGAGCAGACCCAGGCAGCCAGCCTTGGAATAACGATTTCCAAGACTTCTTCTCTCAGATCACCTCCCAGGGAACAGACTTTATCTACCATGTTATTTGTTCTTTCAAACACCACAATGCCCTAACTTTTACAAATTGTTAAGGAGTTTAATGCACTTCAAAAGTTCTATTTTGTTCTAAATAATTGCAACTTACTACTCTGAGGGAATTTAAACTAAATAGCAGTTCGTTTAAGTCTGCGCCTAACTTTAAGCACAAGCCATGCCCTGGATCTAAAGGAACTGCTGAAAGACATAAACAGCTGCTTAAGTGCCCCAAGGATCCAATACCTGTGACTTCCTGCCTGGAAGTGCAGAGACATTGCCTTCTTACCTGGCAGGGATGCACAGGGACATATTCATGAGCATTTGCAATTAACCCATTGACTTCAGTGAAATGGCTAATGCTCTAGCTTAGGTTACAGCTTGACTTCTGTTGAAATGAGACCAGATAAATTAAGAAAGACCTCTAGAGTTTTTAATTAGACACCTCCAACTATATCTGTGTAACTCTTACAATTAGCTGAGCTACAGTGAGAGTCAAAGGCCTTTTCCATGTTATCTGCAGAGGGAACAGAGAGTGGGGAGTTTGAGATGCCATTAAAAAGGCATGCACACTGAATGCACAGCTGCTATACCCAGTCAGAAATTAAAATTAGCCTGAAAGCAGGGAGAGGGAGCAGAATGAAGTCCCCATAATGTGAGGGGAAATGGTCAGCAACCTGCTACACCACTTCAACACACACAGAAGTCTATGGGCTGAATAGGATCTACCCAAGAGCTGACAGAAGTGCTCACAAAGCCACTTTCCATCATTTACCA
Source organism: Psittacus erithacus (assembly GCA_009867235.2). Classification (NCBI taxonomy): domain Eukaryota; kingdom Metazoa; phylum Chordata; class Aves; order Psittaciformes; family Psittacidae; genus Psittacus; species Psittacus erithacus. The sequence goes on along the minus strand of WYDI02032477.1, from coordinate 29,218 downwards.
GCAGTCCTGGCTAATCACACTGGGGTGAAGATCCAGGGAACTACAAGCCAGTCAGCTTGACCTCAGGGCCAGGGAAGGTTGTGGAGCAGATCATCTTGAATGCAATCATGTGGCACATACAGGACAGCCAGGTGATCAGCCCCAGTCATCAGGGGCTTATGACAGGCAGGTCCTGCTTAGCTAACCTAATCTGTGACAAGGTGACCTGCCCAGTGGATGAGGGAAAGGCTGTGGATATTATCTACCTAGGCTTTAGTAAACACCATTTCCCACATCATTTTCCTGGAGAAACTGGCTGCTCATGGCTTGGACAGGTATACACTTTGCTCAGTAAAAAACTGTCTGGATGGCTGAGCCAAAGAATTGTGGTGAATAGAATTAAATCCAGTTGGCAGCTCGCCACAAGTGGTGTTCCTCAGGGCTCAGTATTGTGGTCAATTCTGTTTAGCATCTTTATCAATGACCTGGACAAGGGAATTGTGCGCTCCCTCAGTAAGTTTCCAGATGACAATGAGTTGGTCAGAAGCATTGATTTGCTTGAGGATAGGGAGGCTCTACAGAGGGATCTGGATAGGCTGGATAGATAGGTAAGACGCTGAAGTGCTGGAGTGTGTCCAAAGAAGGACAATGAAGCTGCTGTCGGGTCTAGAGAACAAGTATTATGAGGAATGGCTAAGGGAACTGGGATTGTTTAGCTTGGACAAAAGTAGGCCGAGGGGAGACCTGAAAGGAGGTTGTAGTGAGGTGGGTTTTGGTCACTTCTCCCAAGTAACAAGTGATAGGACTAGAGGAAATGCCTCAAATTGTGCCAGCAGAGGTTTAGATTGAATATTAGAGAAAATTTCTTCACGAAAACAGATATCAAGCATTGGAACAGGCTGCTCAGGAATCCTTAAATCCCTAGAGGGATTTAAAGACATGTAGATCTGGCACTTAAGGACGTGGTTTATTGGTGGACCTGGAAGTAAATCATTGGACTTGATGAACTTAGAGATCTTTTCCAACTTAAACAGTTTTACGATTCTGTGAGGGAATGAGGAGGTGTTGACAATCACAAGTAACTCATACCTGCAATAAAATAATAATTGTTACAAATTCTTATACACATACACAACTCTAATAATGAAGGATTGATTTCACATGCTTTGTCTTCAAAATCACATGCTTAAAGCAGAATGAACAGTAGAAAAAAGCTGGCTACTCTTATTATGGCATCACATGGACTTTCTGAAAGAGACCTGAAGTTGCTTCTCTATCTAAAATAAAAAAAAAAAAAAAAGAAATAAAGTAAGCACAAGATAATATTTTATAAGTAATAATAATAATGGCCATCTATTTCACTTCACTTTTCATCAATAGATATCAGGGTCAGACTTACTTTTCCTGTTTTCCAGAGGAGAAAATAAGGCACAAAGGGCGGAGTGACAGCCTCACTGCAGGTGATCCATCAGGCTGACACAGCTTTGGAAATTAAATCCAAGTCTCCTGAATCCCAGCCCAGTGCTCTGTCCTTAGCAGTAAATGACTGGATATCCTAAGTACCAGAGGACAACTTCACTCGATCATTCACACATCTCTGAAATCAAAGGCTGTCTGGAAAGCACGAGGTATTTGCAGTTCAGCAGTGTCTGCAGTGTCTGACACTCTCAGTGTTTGCAAAGTCATTTTTTAATACAATTTAGTGATAAATTAGAGTGAGAAATGGCTGACTTCCATAATTATATCACATTGTAACAAAATTTGCTGCTAATAATGGGTGCTTTACTACATCTTAATGCATTTTTGAAGCTTTCACTCTGGAAGCTTTAGGTATCTAGCCAATTTTTTAAAGGCAATATTTTGATTCAATAATAACACAACAGAATTGACAAATGAATCATGAAATGCACAAACTATTGTACATAGGAAAGGCAGATCTGAGGCTGGCTGAGAAGAGTTTATAACTGTGTGATTTTGAATATAGCACTGTTGAATCTTTTGGAAAAATAACTTTCTTCCTGAAAAGGTAACTTGGAGTCAGATGTCTCCGCATTTTTAGTCTGACTCAATTGCTTTACGGAGTAATTACTAGATAACAAAATGATAATCACTGCCTGGACCATTGAACTTTGGTAAAGGTGGCTGAAATCCTCTCAGGGGAACCAACAGCTTGTTTAGTGCAGGGATATTAAGCAGCAGTAATTAAGTAACACAGTGGGAGTGTGAGTACCAGGAGAAAATGTTACAATGACAATTTGGTTACAATCGTTGCTACCTAATTACTTGTTACTATGCGCCTCAGTTTTCGGCAGGGGAAAACTGCCACTCTTTCAGATCTTCAGAACCCTGAAGCACTGTGCCGATGTTCTGAGCCCCAGAAAGCCAGTGACCAGGTGTCACAGTCTGTTCACATCCACCCTGGAATGGTAAATTTGGTCGGGAAGTAGGATGGCCATATCCAAACTGCCCAGGGTTAATAGCCCATCCTATATTAATTCCCAAACTGTCCCAGGAATTACCTGGAAGACTGCTAGTTTATTAGTATAGCTGTGCATGGGACTGTTTGAAGAGTTTAACAGCGCAGGCACCTCTGCCTGTGTCCTGGCACTGTTTATTTACTAGTTAAGACAGAGCCTAGACCTGACCTCCTGGAAAAAACAACATGCTTCTGTCAGATGCAGTAAAAAAAAGAAGAATGGAAAAAGAAGAATGACATATATAGAGGGAAGACTGAGACAAAGTTCTTAACTGGGAAAGCAGTGAGTTAGCAATGCTGCAGATAAATCTGGGCAAGGCAGGATGCAAGAAGAGAAAATGCTGCAATAATTGTTAGGAGAGGATGAGGGATAGAGATAGCTGAGGGAATAAAGTGGCATCTACATTTGGAGTTAGTAAACAAGAGGGATCTTTGAAGTTCACAGGCAACCCAGGGCAGGGGATCAGCTGAAGACAGTGCTGAGGAAGGTGGTGCTGTTCTTGGTGAGTGGAAAAGAAATAATGAAAAGGGCTAAGGAGACAGTAAGCTGTTGGTTATGGCAGGAGACTAAGCTGGATCCCCACAAGGCAGAGGCAAGCCATAGATTTAGCTTTCACACATGGCCTGAAATTCATCTAGACTTAGATATCTGAGCACCTGACAGAGGGGCACCCAGAGGTAAGCCAGCAGCTGGGAAGGAAGCTTGCAGTTTATCTTCTTGATCATTCAGGATATGCATGCTTCGGTCAGAAAGGAGCTGTAAAGGTCAAAAGACAAGCAAAAGTGTCTAAAGAAGCCACCCAGATGGAAAATACCACCCCAGTAACCCACATTAAGCTGATCATAATCCTTGTCCCACACAACCATGTGCCCTACACATCCTTATATCCAACACAACCATGTGTTGGTGAGGTAGAGCTTCAACATATCCAAGCTCAGGAGGCCACAATGAGTGCTAAAATCATTCAAGCTGCCATTTTAGCCAGGTATCTCTCTTTAGGTGCTGCAGTCCTGCATGTCCCAGATTACAGAAACTACCATATGCCGAAAAAGTCTGAGAAATGGGTTCAGAGTCCCTTTATGCAATCACCACTAAAGGACTGTGGAGGAAGGGAAAAATCTCCGTTACAGTAGTCTAGCCAGCAAGATAGGGCAACCAGAAAAGAGCCTGGGAAGCTTTTAACTATTTTGTCTTGTTTGTGGGAATAGCCAAACTGGAAAAAATGTATAGACTACAACATAAACAGTCACTCTTTCACACCTATATGACAGCATACATATGTGTGTGCACACTCAGACATGACTTGCATGTGGAATTCATCTAGAAACCTGCATTTTCAGAGGCATCCAGCTCTTACTGGCTACATCTAAAAAAGTGAATTCGATAATGCCAACACTTTGGTACATAACTGTAGCCTCTTTACTGTGCAACGCTTGTAAGGTTACTAACATGGTTTTGAACCATGGCAACTAACACTTTCTCAGACAGCTCCTGGGAACAATCTTTGGTTTCTGATGAACCAGAGACAATTCCCACTAGGCTATTTGAATACACCCACTCTATTTTGAATTACAATGTAATTCAAAAGTATAGCATAAGCCAAACATTCTGTTTGGTTTCAAGACCACAGCATGGGTCCTGGGACTGTTCAGTGCACTATTCCAGATGTACCCAGACTCACTCTCCTGGATGAATAACAGTTTTGCTACTAGCAATTTTGCTACGTTTCTCAACAGAAGTCTAAAGTTGACAAATTGCATATTGCTGGCCAGAAGCATCATCTAGAAGCACGATGCAAATACAGAATAGTGATATATTCAGTTGGCTAACAGCTGACTTTTTCAGTTCCATGAATACTACAATACATACATAAGCATTTGCAGTGGAAAAAAAAAATGTTATAACATTAAACTTTGCCTGGCACAGTATGGTGCAATTTACTGTGTGTTTTACTCCCTTTCCCCATGCTGTCAGATAGCCACATTGACAGACAGTGTTCTGGAGATTTTATTTGTCAAGAAAAGTTGCTAGGGAAAAAGATCCTAAGGACTAGAAAAACTCCCAGAAGCTCTCCTTGCTATGGGGCACCAAATGAAGAGAGGCGTCTTAACAGCTGGACCCTGAAAGGGTCTGCGCTGGCAGCCAACATATGACTTAAGTCTTGCAGATATCTTTTCTCTCAGCATGGATATACAGCCCTTATGCTCTACTGAACTAAATGTAACTAATGAGCCTTTGTAATACTTGCTTCCAATATTTTATTGGTTTTTTTTATCTTGATAAATTTGTTTACTGGTTATAGCCACAAGCAACAGTAAGAGCAGCTGAGGCCTGAGGCTGTCACATCCAAATGAATATATCTAGAAGTACGTACTAATGGTGATAATGTTTCTGAGGTTGGAAGGTGTGCAATGTATATGCACACACAAAAATCACAGTTCTGCTCCTGCTTGTCACATCTTTAAGCCTTGAAGGTCTCTGGTCTCCAGTAGCTATTTTATGTGCTATTCAGTACCAGTCATTCTGCTATAGAGGAAAGACACACTGTGCTTTCATGGATGACTCTATGCTGCTCTGAAGTGCTTTACAGTCTCTACGTACCTTTCAAAATAAAAAGTCTGGCTGCTTTTTGTATCTGGAGATACATAAAGCAACTTGATGGACAGTTGCACTAATGTTTCTTTGTTCTTATAGACATCTGCAGCTAAAAAAATTAGAGAATGAGGTGAGCTTCTTTTCATAAAATGAGAAAAAATAGGATTAACCTGAATCTTACAATAAATAATGTATCTGTCATTGTGCTTTAGGAAAAAGAGTGACTTTGATTCAAAAACCTCATGTGTATTATATGCTTTGGCCTAAGAAAACCACTTATTTTTAGTGCATTATGAAAGAATGGTAATACAGAAGCTTTCAGATGGCCAAGGAGGAATTTTTATGGCTCTAAGGTTTATTCATAATAAGTATTATTTATTGTCCCTATAAAAAGCTCTTATACCATTTCTATGCCTGGTTTTTCTTTAAGATCAACATAACTGTAAATATTATCTGCCCTATTGTACACTTAAGATGAGATTCCTCCAAATGCACATACTACATTACTTTCTCAATATCCTTATGCTCCCAGTCCCCCATCCCTTCCTATCTCTAGATCCCACAGTCTGTATGCACAGGACCTTCTCCACAGGACAGTTCCTTCAAAACAGTGAAAATAAAGAAATCTAATAGAAGAAATGTTGTCTTCCTGTGGACGGATAATTACTGCTACCATTGATAGAGATCAGCAACCAACAGTGGTCTGAACTGGGGACAAGCATTTCAGCATTGCTGACAGGGATGGATTTAACATGAACTATAGTCATTACCAATCACACCAAGCTGCAAAGGGAAATAACCAAGCCAAACAAACCAAAACCACAAACCAAACCAACACAGACCAACAAAACCACACACACACAAAAAAAAAAACACACCCAAAAAAGCCCCCAAAAAGCCCCAAACACATACGAAACCTGCAAAATCACGCACGGGCATTTCCAGGTGCCAGAGCACCCAGTTTCCTTCTTTTCCTTTGCTGTCAGGCTATATGGCACCTTGTTTTGCTCTGCAGAAATCTGTGGCATCTTTCAGAACTAGGCACTGATTAGAACATACAAATCACTGCAGAGGTAATCAGAAATGTAAAACTGATATTCAGACCTGAAGGTGAGCCTCTGGAGACACACTGTGAGGTGAGGGAGCAAAGAAAAGCACAAACACATCTCACTACCTGCCTGATATCTCCTGGGTTTTCCTACGGTTTCTGGAGAGAGTTGGTTAACTCCAGGGGGGTATGCTTTCAGGAATACTGAAAGTATTCAGAGTTCCTACTTTGCATTTCTCCTCAAAATTTTGTCATACTTGGAGAAGATGATCATGTCAGAGAGACCATATTTTCTCATGAATAAAAATCAGAAATAACCCACTGAAACCTGAAAATCTCTAGTTACATGACCACCCTATGTAGAGAGCCTGCTGGGGAGCTCTTGCAACAATCTAAACTCAAAAATTACTACAGGAAGCAATCCTGCACTGTTAGAGCTGCACTTACAGAATATGGTACCCAAAACACTGAGAGTTAGAAAATGGTTTTATTTCTGTCTTCCATGGTTTTCTGCTTACAGTCTGGGGGGAAGCAAGTTGTTTGATTTTGAATGAGTGGGATGAAGTGGGGCCACAAGCACACACAACTTGTTAATTCCAGTCCTTATTCATTGTGCGGTTACAGCCTAAACTGAGAAGTACAGATGGGGTGGCACCTGTTTGCTGAGTTCATACTGCAGAATATAACACTTTTCACTGGTGTCCTATTGAATTCCCACTCATACAGTGTTCTCATTCCCAGAACTTCCAAAACAACACACAACTTCAGTTTGTGCAAAATCCCCTGAAAAATATGAAACAAAGGTACGCAAATAAGGCAGTCAATGCAATGACACTGCTGTCTGCAAACAAACAAATTAACAAATCTTTGGCAAATCCTCTTACTTAGGCAAATCCTATTTCTCAGAGAAAGAAAATATCTCCTGCTTTTTGCTGGTGTTTCTTTTTTTTGGGGGGGGTGTGCAATTTTGGGGGGTTTTTTAACAAAGAACTATCTCTTATAACAAAATGCTTCTGTAGGCATAAGCACAAGATTTCTTAATAATAATAGCTAAACTTATTATAGCCTTTTCTTTTCTGCCACATGTGCCAGTATACCTCCTGGCTGTTGTGACAGCACTTGGGGACTGGGAAGACGCCCTTTCAAACACATAAATTGCTTTTTCTTTCAACTCAACTCGGCTGTGTTTTGCTTGAACAGAAAATTGTCCAGTTCAGAAAAGGGAAACAAAAAAACAAACCCAAAAAAATAAAAAAAAAGACCCTTAGCAGACTCAGAGAAGGGAGAAGAGACTGTAAATAAAACGTCCTTTCTAAGAATAAGGTCCTTTCAAGCCCAGGGGGAGAAGGGGGGGATATATCATTTTTTTTTCAATAGTTAAGATTGCTGCACAGTCTTTCTCTCTAGAGGCAAACCCAAGGGGTTCTGGTTTCACTAACACTAGGTGTTCCTAAGGGCTTTAGGGATGCTTTAGGTACAAACCCAATCCACAGTAAAGCAGAGGGCACATACCATCAGGAGACTATAGCTGTATTATTTGGTGGAGGAATAAGTGATGAACTATGCCCAGGCTCCCATTTTGGTGTCATCTTCTGAGTAGAAATATGAGCATTGGAAAATACACCTTGGAAAAGCACTGGCAGAAAGTGCCAGACTCCCAGAAAGCACTGGACTTGCTCTGCCTGCACAAGTCATTTAAGCCTTTGTCTGTATTGCCAGTTCACATGCTCACAGTAGGCCTTTGCCAGCACCTCTGCCATCAGCAGCCAATCAAACAGGTAAAAAGAGCTGAATCATTCCCCTTCTTCTATCCAGGCAGCAATCCAGGTGAAAATAGAGAATAAGGGTAGCAGGTCATGCTAGAGAGGAAGCCAAGTAAATCTCAATTGCCATTTTCCTTGCCAGTTTCAGAAAATATCCGCATCCAAAGCCTCTAACACTAGGCAGAAAATTTTCAACCTTGGATTTTATGATACACTTTTGTCATTAGTTTAGTCTTGTATGATCGCACACACACACACACACACATAGGTAAGGCACATGTATGAGCACATATACAAAAGAAGTCAGGGTGTACCATAGAAGTTACTGGATATTTTTGCTTCTTTTTCTTGACCTATTTTACTCACATCTAGTTGCATTTGATCACTCAGTCTTTAAAATTCCTCACTTTGGCAGAAACATACCATAATACCAGCAGCATGGTATAGACTTGCGCTTTATGCAGATGTTGCTATGACCTTGAATATCCAAAAACTTAAGCACCATGTTTAAAAATTAATCCTTGCCATGTGAAGAATTACACAAGGAGGCAGTTTGTGCACTTTGGACCTGCCTGAAGATGTTTATTCCAGATTCTTGTGCCCATTTTGCACTTGGAAAGACTTTAACACTAGTCCATGTGGCACCTGCTTGTGCCAATGGTAGATAAGAGGCTGCATCACTGTATAGATCTCTCTCCCTTACCAATGACTTTCATTACAATCATTTGGTTTGATAGAAATAACATAGCTTCCATCTTTTTTAAAAAAACCTGCATGACAACAGACAAAACAGAAATTAAGTTGGAAAAATACAGAGCTGCTCATTTCCCTGAAAGCATCTTCTGGAAGGTGTTTTTAAGAAAGATCTGAAATTAAAAAAAAAAAAAATAAATCTAAAATATTTCACAGATCCAACCTGTAAGGGTTTGTTTTGAAGAAACTAGAACAAGTTGTAGTGGGTTTTATATCTTTGTTGGTGCTATAGACCTGAAGGTCAAAGCCAAGTACCTTTCTGGCTTCCTTACCTTAAAATGTTTCACTAAGCCTTTACCAAATTAGTTGCTGCATGTAGATCACAAGAATTAAGAGCATAAGACATACGTGAGGCCCCAAGTGACCTAATCTGAAGTGCAGCTAGGCTAGATATCAGACCCACATTCTGCCCTTGAAATTTGTAAAAACAAGAGTATAAAAAGAAAAAAAAAAATCACTTTTATGGAAGATATGAGGAGATCTAAAATAATAGTATTTATATAAAATTATTGTTAATGAAAAATAAAACCAAATACTAGTAGAAAAAGAAATGTAGTGAGAAAAGGTTCATTTGTGTGTGGAAGGTCATCACAGATGGAATAGGTACTACAACAGAAGATGCAAAAATAGCTTTTCCTTTAGAAAGCTTTTGGGACTTGATAATTTCTTCTTAGTGGTTATGGGTTAGTTATTTCTCCCTAGAGCAATATGTTTCTAAACTTGGTTAACTGGATTTTTTTCTGTTTTGCATGATGCATACAAAAGATGGGAAATGGCAGAAAAGATACTGCCTTTAAAGGAATGCAGAGAGAAGAGAGAAAGGAAAGACCGTGCAAAACGAAGAAGCAGTTAGTGTTATAGTCAGCAGTAAAAAAGAATGTAACAGAGAAAATCTATTTATATCTGTTGTATAAGGGTCTACATTTTCTGCAGTCTTCTCATATAAACAGAACCCAAGTTTTCCTGAGAAACTCATACTTAAAGAGCTATTTTCTCTTATAGTAAAAAATGCCTAGATTATACATTTTATGAAATATATAGCCAACTCTTTCAATTTTTAAGTCAAAGAGAACAGTTCCCAGAATCTCCCAGTAGTAAGAGCAATGCAACATCAATTATTTCAGAACAGTCAAACTTGTCAGCAGGATAAAAATGCATTAGAACAGACACTAATGCAAGTAAATCCAGGTAAAATTCCACTAACAGAACATAAACATTTTGTTCTTGACCACTGCACTCAAACCTCACATTAATAACAAATAATCTGCTTTATTATGCTAAATTTTCAGGTTTATTTTAGCTATCTGGGAATTAACATTTTGTTTGTCTTGCTTTAGGAACAAGGCTCAAAAAGAGTGGAAGAAATCATTTTAACTTTGATGCTACTTTTGACACTCCCATTCTTTTTGTCACATGTCATGTTAGCATGCTCTCTTTTTTTCTCGTCCTCTGAAAATATTCTGAAGTCCAGAAATCTCTTGCTTTTAGTTAACATTTTTATTTCCACATGTAGTAAACCTGTGAAATGAACTGAACCAAATTTTTTGACAAAGATTTCATTCACAGTTCATAAATAAATTTAGTGGTAGCATTTTTTTGCATATGCTAATTTTCTTGTCCACATAACTATTCTTTTGCTTAGTATGGCTAAATATAGATGAATTAGCTAATTTAAATGAAAGCAGAAAAATATAATTTTTACTTATTCTTTCAGGTTAATAGAGTCATGTTTATTTGAAAGAAAGCTTACAAATACCTACAAAACTTCAACATGAATGACCAGGCTGGACTTCATCTACATTAAAGACAAGACATTTTTGTAGGAAAACTTAATTACAAACTAATGTCTTTATATGGCTCTAATGAAAGAGTTTAATGCAATATGGGGAGCATTATTATAAATGAAGATAGGAACTTAACAAATCTGGACTGTGCGGTATGTAAAGGAAAATCTTCCTGCTAACAAGTACTAGTACTTTCATACAGTTTGCTTGACCAGTTCACATAAAACAGGGCAAACATTAGTGGGTAAAGGAGGAATCCAGGCCTTTTGGCTTTCTGTCAAAAGATGTCATGTTAGTGAAAGTTGTGAACAGCATTTACTACCTGGTGTTTTTTTTTCACTAGAAGTCACAACCACTAAATCCACAATTAATCCATGCAGTTAAAACATCTATGCAATAAATATACAGTATTGCATACCTCTAAAGTGCTGCTTTAAATAATGGAGCTAGTCTTCCTTAAGCAAAGAAATCCTTTTTACCTATAATCAATTCTCATTCCTCAGGCAAATTATCTACTGCCTTGCCCAAGTCTGCAGCATTTGACCTCAATGCCTACTCTTATTTTGTTAGCATGCCAAATTATACTATGTCCATAACATCCTCTTCCTTTTCCCTCAGAAAATGTGGAATATGAAAAAAAATTACATATCATCAAAACCTACTGTAAAGAAGATGAAAAGGGTTAAAATTCAGAGAAGAAATTGCAAATAAGAGCTTCCAGCAGGAAAAAAGGAAATATTCTATCAATCAGCAATTTAAAGAGAAGCCAAATTACCAGCACCTTTTCCCAAACAATAAATGGTTTGAGCAGAGATCCACACAGTAATAAAATAATATAAATTGCATTTCCAGGTGGTCATGTAGGAAATTCTAATTGGGGTGGGGTTTTTTGTTTTGTTTTGGTTTTGTTTTTTGTTTAGGGGTTTGTTTTATTTTGTTTTGTTTTAATATAAAGAAGGTTATTTGGTAAACAGAAACCAAACCCACAATATTTTAGGAGCATTTGTCTTTCTAGCAATGCCAAAGCAGCATCTGCATTTCTTTATTTGAGGTCTTTAAGGAAATATGGGGCACCTACCATTCTCCCCAAGGATTCCCCAGAATCTAACAGCTGCCAGGCTACTTAAATAGCAGAGAACTTCCTGTGCTACATCTGCAACGTCACTGTTACTTGGCATATATGACTGATGTCAAAGATTTTTCTTTGTGATATCCCCTGAAAACCAACCATGCAATTTGTAAAGTATCTACAGATTTACCAAAATTCATTGAACAAGAATGGAAAGGGATTTTGCGATGTGTGCATACATTTACCAACACAGGAAACAGGATACACACCAGCTTCTACGAGGGGAGCAGGCGAAAGAACAGAGCAGAAAAACACAAAGGAGCTAACCAGAATATCACTAAAACATGGAGAAGCTGAAGTTGTCAGTACCATTTAAACAGCATGTCAACCTACCATTCTCCAGCTTTCCTTAGCTTCCAGATCAGATGAGCAGCTCCAGGGGGTGGCTACTTCTAGTCTAAGGGCTGCTCTTAAATGCTTCAGTGGGAATTATAGCAGGCCACCATATGAAATAGGTCAAGGGTTACTTCCATGTCACCACCACTTTGGTTGCATCAGTGTGTCTGCTTCCACCCAATTCTATAAAAATGACCTGAGTTTAAAAAAAGGAAATTCTACCATTCTGAGTGTTTAAATTACCTCCATTATTCTCAGACCCCTATGCTCTTAAATTGGTTCATCTGTACAGTACATTTGACTTCCTTTTTAATCTTCAGTGGATTATTTCTTGACCATGGAGGATTTAAGAATTTTGATAATCTTGGAGCTAATGGTAGATTTGGATACACTAGCAGAAATATTGTGCAAGGTGTCCTTATTAAATCCTCTATATTTATAAAAAGTGAAGACTGTCAATGCTAGTTAGTCCCACACTTTGAGGACAAAATATACTAGGATAACAGGTGACATGAAATGTTGACTGTATCAGAGTCAGAATTATTAAAGAAAAACATCTATTCCACAGTTAAGAACAGAAACATAAATTCTTATGTGGGATATTCATCCCCGATCAGCCACTGATTCCCTTCATAAATGTTGGTGTTATCGCTGGGTTTCTATCTGATCTGTCAAATGGCCTGGAGAATTTTAAGGATGACAATTTCTCCCTGGGAGGCATAGCAGTCTTGCAGCCCAGTAATGCAGCAGAGCCAGGGCTGGTGTCTCAGACTGTTCAGGATTTGCTGGAGCTCTGTCCCAAAGCTTGTCAGCTGGCTCAGTCTGTGGCTGCCAAGGCCTGCCTGCAGCTTTGCTGCTGCTTGGCTTAGCTGTAAAAGCCATTCTTCATATGACAATAACACCTATAAAGCTCACTGGCACATTACAATCAGACTGACCTGGCCTTCCTGAGCTATGAAGAAAGAATAAGGTTTAAAAACATGTTAGAAAACAAACAGAAATTACCCCAAGTAGAATCTAGAGTGCACAGAGACAACCATCAACTTCAACATCTTCCTCTTGGCAAAGGGCTCAGGATGTTGATGACTCACCATACTTCACCAAACACACCCCTCCATCAACTTTAAAACACAGAGGGTAGTAAAAAGAGGAACATCACACCAAGAATAGGGTTAGATACCAGGAAATATACATAATAATTTTAACTTAATATTTATTATTGAGACCTTGTCAGTACATTAACATTCATTCCTTTTTTTCTATCTTTCTATTAGATATACATTAACAATAGTTATTCTATTAGCATATCAAGGTTTATACAAGTTATACAAATTCCTAGCTTTATATGTGAGATTTTTTTTTTCCTTTTTGATCAGAGAAAAACTTTGAGTATAAAAGCAGGTGAAAGAGACTTTCCAACTCTTATAAACATTGACTAAAATTAACAACACCACTTCATTACATCTATTGCCTTGTGTAAAATGTAGTGATCTGTAAAGCAGAACTGTATTAAACAACTGTTTTCAACACAGAGATCAGCCTGAATGACTAATTTATTTCCAGATTATTCTACCCTGGTATTATGAAAATCTCAAACTGAAATATGGATCAAATAAAAACCCAAATCAACTAGCTCAAAGAAATGTAGATGTATTTTTGTGACTCAGCCAGCCTCAGGCTTCACAGCTCAAACCTTCACTCAGCTATTTAAAGTCATCATTTATGAGCTTCTGTATATCAACACCAAGCATAGCATGTACAGTTATACTGTGCTTGAAAAAAGACTGAATCACTTGATGAATTTCTAAACTTACAGTTAGGCAGTGTGCCGGCATGAAGAAGCACAATGCTCTTACAGAATATTGGAAAATGTAAAATTTACACTGGCAGGCATTAGGTAATCTCAAATTAAATCAACTTTCTCTGGCATATCAACCTTGCTCTGAAGTGAACATAAACTGTGAACTTTCCCCATCACCTTCTTACTCCCCTTCAGATAAATCCAGAATTTGTTTACATACAATAATTGAATTGAAGACAAGCCCTATTCTCAGATCAAATGTGTATCTCCTGGGAGCAATCAGTGACCAATCAATCCATTACAAAGATTATTGTTAGTTTATCTGTTACATGACCTAATTCCTTACACATACCCATTGACCAACGCATGGTATTTGAGATCAATACAATCTTCTTCCTCTTCCCATAATTCCCCAGAGTGCCTAGTAAAGGACAGATTTCGATTCCCACAGAAACTGGTTAGTAAAATAGAAGGCAGGATGCAATTGCATTCTTTCTGAACAATAATCTTTAGGAAAACAAATCTGTCAGCAGAGAAGCCTTAAAATACAAATCCTTTTATTGTAAAGGAAAACTTCAAAGTCTCCTCTCCCAGCAAAGATCACACTCACTCACCATTCAAGAAATAGCAGTCAAGATTTGTTCTACTAGCCTGAGCTTAAGCCAAAAAACATGACATTAAAAATGCTAGTCTGGCCCAAAAATTAACCTCAGAAATTCATTTCTAGAGCCACTTGACTTCCTACTTTGTTGCAGTCCCTGGTTTCTGAGAAAAGTAACAACAGACACAAATTATGGCACCTACCAGCTGTTTAGCACATCATACCTGATGATTTTACCTTCCTTAAGGCAAAGCACCAGCAGATACCTGCCAGCAAGTCAGCAGGCCTAGCCAAGGGCTGTATACACCATGCACACCCAGAGACCTCATGGGTGCTCCTTTCCAGACATAATGAGAGAACCCTGTAGTCCACTTCCTACAGCTGCATGAGTATCTTTCATCAAAAAGTGGGACTGTATAGCCCCTAACAGCCAACTTGGATCAACAGCCCCCAACAGCCAACTTCAAAAACAGTGACTCAAACATATGGGTAGGAACTGTGGGGATGGCAAGGTGGCAGCACCAAAGGTGAATAGCAGGACAAAAAATGATCCTGTCTGACCGTGAAACCAGCAAAGGACAGTTCCTATACCCTTGTCATGTTACCATGGCATAGGATAATTATTTAGCAGCAGATTTTGGGGGTTTTCAGTTATGTTATGATTTGTAGCTTTTTTAATGTGCCCAAGATAGCCATTGGACTGGCACAAAGTTTATATTTAAGTGTAATGGTAAAAACTCCACCGAAGGCACTTTTGTTTGAATACAAGGCAAGTGTTCAGTCTGTGGAGCCTATTCAGCTGTGAGCTCCATTTATGAGCTGGAGTTTAATCTACTTCAGAGTTTTCAAAAGAGCAAATCTTGAAGGAGTAATAATTATGTTGCAAAGGGCAATGATATCCCCATGTGTGTGGGGAACATGTAGTAATGAAACATGGGGCAAAAACCCCCAGTGCCTCAGATCTTTCACTAGTAAAAAAGAGCATGGTGTCATTGATTTCTGTAATTTCTTTTGTTTAGCTATAGCCATTTATATCAGCTTGAGCAGCTGACAATATGATTAACACCTCTTAATTTCTTAAAAGGCTGGCTGATTTTCATGCAGTTTGTAAATACTGAGCACTGCAGAAGCCAAAGCTGCTTATTGTGGCGTCTGACCTTAGATCAGGCTTTACAGTATTAAAAATCACTGCACAATGCATCCATCTAAAAACCTGTCAATCCTAAAACCAGAGATATTAGCAGTGACAATAGTATATGATAAAAAATACCCACTCATTGTAGGTAGAGAGGTGATTTTGTGTTAATTTGTGTTAAAGCATCAGTGCGGAGAAACACCATAGAAGCAGTAACAGTTTTAGAGCATAAGGACTGTAGACTGATGGAGCTCTGTGAAGTACATGAAAAAAAAAATAAATGCCTATAATGTTGTATATTGGAAGACAAATGCTCACTGTACAGTCTGACTTGAGTTTTACAAAGTTAAGCATCTTTGTGTCTTTTTAGACATATGTCTAAAAGAGCAGCTGACTCAGATGTGTGACTCCAGATGGTTCACAGTACCTTTTAGTTATCTCTATATCACTAATTCCATAAACCACAGATTAAAATAGTTAGAAAATTCTAGAGGGTTTGTTGTATATAGGTTTTGTCATTCTTTTTTAATTTTATGATTAATCTTTATTCCTACATTTAGGATAATTACAATACAAACAATCCTATGTTATATTTATACTTTAGTAAGATTCCCAAGACATTTCTTAGAGAGTGGGATTCTGTCTATGTGGGAGATGCCACAAAACAGGATGTCGTTTGACAATCCCGTGATCTACAAAATTATTATTGCAGTAGCTTTCAACAGCACTCAAGTAATAAGCAAATATTTTTAGAGGAAAATAAAAACTCATAAGAGACATTTGTCCTGAAAGATTTATAACAGCTTATTAAAATGTCTTGTGTGTCCCACTAGTCTTCATTACCAATAAGCATGCCTTAAAAATCTTGATGAGAAAGAAAATGCACCAAGGGCACCCATGACGAGGATTAAGTATGCTCAGCCCAAACCACTGGAAGCTTAAATGAGAGACAATTCAATGTTGTGAGGAGTGAAAAATGAGAATAAAGTTATCTCAAGTCTGCATTTTAAGGTAAACCTAAAAGGTTCTGCGGTAAACCAGACTGATGTTTTTTCCAGGCAGTGTCTTAAGCCTCCCACATCAGATCTTTCTGTTTCTGAGCCAGTGAAAAGAAATAAAACAACTCAGACCCTGCAGTAAATCTCATTTCTATACGACTAGTGATTAACAAGTGAAATATGTGCACAAATGAGCCCAGCTGGACACAACTGTTATTACAGTATTAACTGTTTCCTCAATCCAATTTATTTATCCTGAATGAGAATTTATTGATCCTCAGGAGCTGATTAACATGTGAATAAATCAAATCAAATGATGAGTTGATTAACCAAACACTCTTAATATTTCCAGATTGCAGTCTCTGGTCTAGATAGAATTAATTTGCTGAGCAGAGAGTTGTTAATGACTGATTATCTGTAAATAAGATTGCAGTTTTAAATAAAAGAGAGGTTTTCCCAAAGTAAAAATTAAAAAAAAAATTGGAGGTTTTCCCAAAGTAAAAATTAAAAAAAAAATTGGAACTCCAAATACCGTATCCACAAATGCTGATTATGATCAGTACCCAGCAATTCTGGCATTCACACAGTATTTTGTGTTATTTGAAGACAACAAGCATCTTAATTAATCTATTTCTGGTTTCCCTGGCACAAAGCAAACCTTGGGATTATGAAATGGGAACATAGTGCACACCAACACAGAAAACATATTGGCGGTTTTTTAAGAGACGGCAGAATCTGGCACAAGACTGTTCCCAGAAATCCAGGTTTAAAAGGACCTGTGCCTCTGACAGGAATCAGTGGGGAAAAAAATGTCTTTTCGCTTTATGAAAGACAGAAGAATATCCCGAAATAAGCAGTGAAGGACAAGTTTTATTGCTTTTATCAGGCTTTGCAAAGAGCACAGTGCTGGATATCAAAGAGTACTGTGAGCATAATTATGTTTTTAATCAACCAAAATTTTAATGTTTTACAGTTACCTGTTAAAGAAACAAACCTGTCAGGTATGGTTTAACCTTTGAAAATAATTTAATTAATTCCCAAATGCGAAATGTCCACAATCAAGCATCTGAAACATTATTTAATTTCAAAATTGGAACATTTCATCCAGGTTTCTTCCCCTCTGTGTACCCCCAAAAGCTTGGTAAAGTGAACCCCAGCTCACTAAATCCATTGTGTGTTCCTTTATTAGGAAAATGCCACCTCCATTCAGTACCACTGCCAATTTGCTTGGAAACCTAGCTTTAAATGTCTTTTAATGAGCTGATGAATGCTGAGCTCCACAGTGTGGGCTGAACAGAAGAGAAACTTCTCCTGTGTATGTAGAGGTGTCTGTGTATCGTCTGCCTGTTTCCATCCAAACCCTTTTTTTCCCTGCCTCTGGCTCACTTGAGCCTTACTAGCACAACTTTTAGATCAGCTTCAGCAGTAGCTGCCAGCCAAGTTTCTGTATATAGGTTTTTTCCTTATTCAGTCTGTCAGAAAAAAGAGGCAATACTGAGAACTTCTGGGAGGACTTGAATATGTAAATCCATCATGCTCGGAAGAGCTTTAAAGTAGGCAAAAATATTTGAGTCTGACGGCTTTACATTTATCATTAAAAACAGTGGTGCAGATGCTAAGAGAATAATAAGGAAAACAACAGAATTGGTCTGATTTAAACTAAGGGAGAAAAATTAACTGAGAGAAGAAGTTATGTTTTGCAACAGAATTAGAAAAGTTTATTTTTGTCAGCAGTCATTCAAAGCAGCATTTAGCCATTTAGGTAAAACAGTAGAGAAAAGCTTTTACAAGTGTGTTAACTCTTCTATGGAAAACTAATTGGCTTAATTTTCACAGCTGTTTCTTCTAACACCTTTAGTAAGCACTCAGACAGAAGCTGGATGTCATGCAAACACTGCATTTCTTTACCAAAAGCCACCCTGACCTTTCCTTCCTGCATCTACAGGATTTCCATAAATCGTAAAAAAGACATAAGATTACCACCATGTTTTAATTATCCAAGAAGATGGCCAGTTGTGAAAACTGGGAAATATTATTTTTGAAGTGGGTGTTCCACAGAGGAGTAAATGCTGTCATCATGCAGCACCAGTGGCAAGTGTCACTGATATGATGGGTGGTGGGAGCCCAGGTTTTGCATGCCTCGCCACATGCAGCCTGTGTTGAGGGGCTTTAGAGGCCACTGCTGCTGGATGAAATGCCTGAGTCCAATTAGACATTTTCCAGTAACAGCAAGATAGACAGGTGGACTTAATTGATTTAATGTTAAAACCACCGCTTGTGTCTTTTTACGTCTGGTATGTCCATGCATACTCTCTTCCAGTAGGACACAAATGGGTGGAGCTGCCACTCTCACTGAAAGGTGGAAAACCAGAAAAAAACAGGTGGAATTTGTCTGAAAATCTTTAAATACTGGCAGAACTGAAAGAAAGAAGAAACCGAACATGGCTTAATAAGCACCAGGATGACAAAGCTGTGTTAACACTAGTAAGTCTTGCAGCCCAGTAAGAGAAGACCTAGAGGCAGACAGAAGACAGTGCCAACTGTCCCAAATTTCCGAGATCCTGCTGTCCATTCTTCATGCATTTCTGGAGCAAGAGGATTACTTCAGATTGGATTTAGCCTGCCTCTGTTGTCAGAATCCCCATTAATGGGTTACTAATTAAAGAAAACTCATTTGCAGGTTTTGAAATCACTCCTTGATATGAGCAGAATAGCATAAATTGTGGGGAATGCAGAATTTTGTCCAAAATGCATCTTTTATCCAAATTAAAATGCTTATGTAGCATCACTGAAACTATTCTGATTTGCTACTAAATAAAAATGAATGTGAATACCAAATATAAAATCAGCTTCAGTTTCTCCTTAGGTCACTGCTGTTATCTTGCCTTATGACAGAAAATCATTATCAAAATTCAGCCTTTACCTACTTTGATGGTAAAAGAATCTTTTCAAACTATAGCAGGTGTCGCTGGGATAGTAGAACCTGATCAGGCCTCTTCCAACCTGGTGGCTATTTCCCAGTAACACTTTAATCGTTTTCCCATAAAACTTTTGCTTTTTAAAAGGTATTAGCAAGCCAGGGGTACAGCAGCTCTAAACTAGCATTGCTTCACCGAATCAAGACCAGGTAAGGAGCTTGTCCAGTACCACCAGAGGATGTCACTCAAAGAATCTACCTATTCCCCATTGTTGTACTGAATATCATTAAACATATAAATAACTCCTGCTATAAATGAGTGACAATCCAGTGGCAAATTATTTCATTGATGTAGGAAAAGCCGATTTATTTTATCCCTCTTGGAGGACATTAATAACTGCTATCAAAACACAGAATGCACTCTGAAAAAAGCCAGCACATTACTAGCCTCTGTTTACAGTTGTTTCCTTTGAGAAGTGCTGGCAACTGATCGATACTACTCACAATAAAACATTCATGTATTAAGTGCCAAGGACTAGGCCCAAAAAAAGATACAGAGAAGATTATATCATCACTGTTGCCTCTTGCAGCACACTTGATTTGTGCTGGCACTTTTGCCATTTTATAGTAATAACACTAGCTTGATGGCAGTGGTATCATCACAGACTGACTGGTTTTGCTAGCAACAGCTATCTGTAAGGCATGTGAAGTCCCCAGTTAAATTCCCAAGCCACAGGCCTTCATGATTAAATCCTGTGAGCTGGAATGCCAACATACCTTTGTCAAGAGAACATTATGTGGTGTACCAGCAGGCATCGTTAAAAGTGACTGCAAAACCTTATGTGCATAACCAAAACTGGCTTTTAACATGGGATTTTGCAAATTGCACCTTGAATAGGTGCCATCTGTGCACTTCCTTACCCAGAATGTGAAATAACAAGATGAAATGCAAGTTAGAGAACAAAGACACTAAGTAATCAAACAGAATGAATCATCCTTTGACCTGTTATGGTTTTTAATTAACCTATATTGCTAGTAGGTGACTGGATTATCTCTTTGACAGTATATTATGGCAGAAAAAAACAAGTGCTTTTCCCCATAAAACACATCATGCATGCTTTCCAGCAACATAAGGCATTGAAGAATATTTCAAGTAAAAAAAGATTAATATTTTTGCAATCAAATATGTTCAGATTTCTGGCTTCAGGTTTGAATAGCCAAATTGACTTGCATAAAATTGTCAACATGGACATTTGATTTAACTGATCTTGTTTATTTAAGCAATCTAAACTCAGCCATTTGATCCTGCTAACTCCAGTCTTACCTCCCAATAGAAATGCAGGGTAAATGTGCAGCCAAAATCTTTGCTGCTGCTAATCAAGACAAAGATCAAAACTACTGTTAGACAATCCCAGTTTCTGAGGGGGATGTTATAAACTGAACTCAACCACATGGTGTAGCTACGAGTCCTGCGCTACTCTACATATATACAAAGAGTTAAATCACAGAGGTTTTTGGCACTTTCATGTCTGATTTACAAGTTGCAAGAATATTAATATTTTATGAATTTTTGCTACAAGAAAACTGAACTGATAAAATCACTCTTGCAATAACAATAAAGCTACAAAATTGTAGGAATATATGCCCTTGAAACAGAAGTACCAGCATTTGGATGAATATTACAAATAAACAACCAAATCACACCCAACATATAGAGCCATATAACAAAAATGGTAAAGGAAAACATAGCAGCAGGACTGATAGCAGGAATGTGAAAAAACACATTCCAAAGTTGATACTTCGACAGAAAAAATCTTAATCTCCTTTGTGCAGTGTCTATCTGGCACCCAGCCTGGCTCATACCAGATAAGATCACTTTAACAAACACATGAGTACATGAAGAGCTGGTAAGATTTCTAATTATGCTACTTATGATTTTGACAATCATGTCAGTACCATAAGCTGTTATTTCCCTGATCATAGGGCTATAAATTGTTTCTCACGACATTTTAACACCCTTTTGAAATATTTTTTAGAGCTCATCAGAAATGATTCTCTAATAAATCAATGTTGAAATCAATTGTAATTAATTCTGGTATCACAAAGGTGTGAAGATACTGCTTTTACCCCAAGCTGCCCTTGTTGTACACCAGCCATAACACAAGGGGCTACACACAGATTACCAAACTACCTTTGGAAAATTGCACTCTGGAATGTTTACCAAAATCTTCTGGCATACATTATGTGTTCATAATGTACATAAGTGCTTAAAGCTAATTAGTAGTATTAATTTTTACACATTGTCTTTTCTTATCCAGTAATTTGGCTAGTGATTTCTCATGCTGTTAAGAAAGGTCCGTGCTGGAGTGGAACATTCCTTCAGAAGTGCCTCTGTGTAGGGGGCACATGTCTGTCTGAGAAGTTGGAAGTTTACCCATTAGGATTTGGATGCTTTGTGAACTTTCCAAAACAGTGTACAAGAGACATTTATTTTCTGCAGTTCTTACACATTTGGATTTTTTTTTTGTTAAGATGTTAAATTATACTATTATTTGTCATGAATTCACATTCTTCTTGGTAACATTTATCCTTTACATCAAGTTAAAAATATTCAATTTATAGTAAACAGGGAATAGAAGAGATGTCTTAAAATAATTCAATAGCTGTATAATAATTAGGCTACATTTCTGAACTTAAAGACCATATACTTTTTCCTCCAATACACTGAGTATTAACAATTCTGGGAAATGTGTGCACATCTTATTTGATACCAAAGCTTTATGTGGTAATTTACCATAGCCAGGAACTAGAGAACGAGGCATTTTCATATTATGCACAAGGGGGTTGATTTGAATTAAAAAATGGTCTCAATTTAAATTTACTTTCTTGTAAGTCACATTTAAATCAAAACCTGTACATTGCAGAGCCGCATCAGAGCTAGAGGTGCCCAGACAGGGTTTCCAAAGGCATGATGGATCTCTCAAAGGTCAACTAAGGTGAGCCCTTCAGCCGGTTTTGTCCCCTCTGTCATGCACCTTATAACAATGACCCTACTATAGTCAGCTACTATAGGGTAAACTCTGGGAACTACAGACATCAGCGTAAATTACAGCAGGTCACAAAGAAACTTCAGTAGTTGCATCATGAGAATCAATAAATGGCTTCTTGACAACTCCAGATACTAAAAAAGATCATACATTTGCAGAATTATGGCCCAGTCAGTGGAGAGGGAAAAAAAAAAAAAAGAGGTGAGGGAACCAGCATAGATTTGAGTGTTCAAAAACTAAAGGCATTACAGCACAGACTTACAAAGAGACCACTCTTGCCCTCAGGGTCTGGCGGAAAGCACCAGTGTGCACTGCATGTTTAACGCAGAAGCTGTCAGCCTATCACCCTCTGGAAGGGAGCAATCTCCAGGAAACTGCCCATTGCTTCCAGTGACAGTTTATTTTTAAGAAAACAGACAAGATTGTTTCCTGAAATACTTATCCAAAAAGTATTAAATTATCTCATTTCTGAAGCCTAGTTCATGAGTATGTTTTAGGAAGATATATCAATAAGTCTCAGTTCAAAATACGAGTGAATCATGGTGACTCAATCTCACTGTAGAGAAACTCAGCAAAATGGTCAATCAATTCAGCTCATGTTTCCAGCTGGCTAGAAGGCCAAATAAATGAGTCAACGGCTTTCTTAAAATATATTGGGAAAAATAAAATACTGACACAGAGTTATGCAGCAATCCCAGCAAAATATTAAGTCAAAGAACAGCAATACACTTGGTCTCTTGACTCTTTTGTCTTCAAGTTTCATTCAGCTGCTTCACACAGCAAGTTCAGAGGACTGCAAGGAAACCAGTATAATGCTATATTCCGAGTCCACAATGTGGGATACATTACTTGATGGGGAATGTCACCTGCACATCTTGCAGTCTCCCTGTCATTGTCATTAAAGACATTTTCAGTGCTAAATTGTGTTCTCAGGACTGAATTCAAGGAGTTCAGGGGTCTTTCTAGTAATTGCAAAGGATTTTAGGTCAAGCATTTTGACCTGCACTGTTCAAAAAGATTTCAAGGCCTGATCATTAATCAAGCACTGAATATTTACAGCTGTCTTCTAAGAAACTGTCCTTTTATTACAATATTAGAATGCATAGGGTTGGAAAGGACCTTAAGATCATTCAGTTCCAGCCCTCCTGCCATGGACAAAAACACCTCCCACTAGACCAGGTTCCTCAAAACCCCATCCAACCTGGCCTTGAAATTCCCAGATAGTTCTAGGATTTAACATCTTTTGAACATCTGCTTCATAACAGGGACCTATTTTCCTTTTCGTCATATAACCAGGGTATTTCTACATAAGATCAAAACTAAAAAATTATACATTTTGTTGAGTGCTTACCAGACCAGCAAGTGTCTCATATCCCAAAAGTAACATTGACTTCTTCCAGGGCTGCATTATCTATCTGTGCAGCATGCTTCTCATGCATTTTCCTTTGTAGCTGAGCACTGAAATTGCATCCCATCGCTATGATTCTTCCCTACAGAATGACTTTCAAAGGAGGTAAAGGAAATCTATGCAGATAAAAGGCTCGCAGTTGGCTCAGAAGAGGAAATATTTACTTTACCTCATACACAATAAATTCTCTGGCACTTTTTCTTGCAGCATAAACAGTGCAGTGATAGGAGATGTTCCAGAAATCCACAGCCTCAACTTCAGTTCTTCAGTGTGAGATTTCATAACATTTATGTCAAGCTGGTTGAGAGTTACTGGCAGCTCAGCAATTATTGCAGAGCATTGAAGAGCTGAGGACAAAAGAAATTATGCAATGGGGAAAATCTGTCTGTATCTTAAAGCTAATGTTTTGATTTTATTCTCATTTGCATCAGAAGAATTTTTTTAAGTGCCAGAAGAGTCTCTGGAGTGACTTCATTATAAAATTGCAGCCTTTCCTCTGAGTTTCCTTTTGAGATCTACAATTCCTCATAAATTCTTGTGATGGATGGTAGTAGCCCAGTGATGGATACCAGGGAAAAAATGGGAAACTAAAAGAGCACCTTTTTCACCAGCCAGATTGCCTAAAATTCATCACATATTTTTTAAATATTAAATTATGTATGCTTATTTTAGGAAGGTGACAACGAGATAAAGATGTGAACTTTTTGTTTGGCTTTAATTACTATAATGCACTGCCAATTACATTTCAAGAATTGATTTAATCTTGTGATTTAAGAGATGCTAGATTTTGACCTCCTGATTCTCACTAATGTTTAGCTTGGCATGAAGAAATCCTGGTTTTTATCTTCCAGCAATGTATGACCAAACCATGCCACAGTGCTTCACTCTTTTACCCCCAATCTCATCTTCAGAGACACTTCTTGTTTTAAGGGATATCTTTCTTTCCATTCATTTAGCATATAACAGGAACTCACAAACAATCAGACCTTTGCAAAGCCAACTGGATAATGGTTGATTGCCTTTTCCTCCCGTTTTCTCAGTCTTTCAACAAAATCAAGCCACATTGACAAAAAAAGTGATGCAGAGAGGGAATTTCCTTTCATGACTCCTACTTTTGCATTGAGTTGCATTTCTGAAATACACAGTGAATATAACTGCCTGTGGCTAACATGTTACACACTGTAATCCAGACCTGTGTTTTTACATTTGTATTCTAAATAACAATATTCCAGGAAAAAACAAAATAATAAAACAAAATAAATAAAAAGATTGACTAGTATCTATGGAAACAACAAAGGCTTCCACTTATAGGCATGACCATTGTATGCAGGTTAGGGCTTTCAAACACAGTGACAAAGCAGCTTTTTCTAGCAAAGACTGAGACATTTGAAGTCGGGTCCTCTCTAGGTACTTGGGAAGCCATTACCTAGACCCATGGGAACACCAGACACACAGAGCTTCACTGCATTGATGGGCTGGCTACTCTAAACTGCAGGGAAGGGAGAGGGAGGGCATCAGCATCAAGACATGAAATTGAACAGAGGACAAGAAATAAGGTCTATTTGACCTCTGGAAGAGGACAGGGTTTCAGAGACCTCCTTAAAAAGCAGAATCCAGATTCCCTCAGATTCTACCATGGAAAGCTCTGTGAAGGAAGAAGCCAGCCATAGCAAAGAATAACAAAAAGAAAAACAATATTTTTCAATTTAGAAGCTTAAAATGATCAGTCTTGCCTGTGCTGAAGCTTGGGACATGAAGCATCCTCTGAAGAGTAAGCTACAAAGAAGGACAACAGAATAAAAGCTTTTTTCTGAAAACATATCATGGAAAAGCAAGAGACAAAAGGAGGTATCACATAGTGACATCCATAAAGTCTTGGTATCTGACTGCACAACTGTATTTCTGAATGAAACAATCCTCAGCTGGTTGAAGTATTTTCTCAGAAGGAAAAAAAAGAAAGATACAATGATGACTTTTAAGAGAATGTGAACTTCAGAGCAGGAATGAACCTAAAGGCTGGGTGCAGGATGTTCAGGAAGCACTTAGAGACCAGCAGAGGCTGTGGGGCTGCACAAGGTGTCCTCATCAGGAAAGCGGTCCATGCAAAGGCCAGCCCTCCCCAACACAAGCCTCAGCTCAGTCCTCAGGTGAGGGCCACTCAGGGGGATCACAAACACTCACCCTTACATCATCTCCTGACCTCCTTCCAGCACAGGAGCTACATCTCAACTTCCTATAAGCTCTGTGTGATCCAGGAGCCCCATTTCAGTTTCTACTTTTTAAACCGACGGCTATGTACGCACAACTGTGGAAAAGTCTTTCTCAGGATGAGACAGGATGCAGACGATAGTCGAATACTGGTTTCCTTCAGGTTCAGATTCAAAATAACATCAGCAATTTATTTCATGTTAAAACGTTGGTTATTTAAAAATCAAACCATAAATGCACTGAAATGAAGCAAAAGAGGTATGTGTCGCTAATAAACTAGGTTCGTGGTAAGCTTAAAGTGGTTCAAAAGCAGTCTCTGAGGTGGTGCTGTGTCGGCCTTGCTAACTGCTGCAGGGACACACAGAGAAGTGTCTAAGGGGGAAAGGAATGTGGCATGTATGGCTACCTGCAATTCACATTAAAGCTTAGCTATTTTCAATACAAAATTTCTTAATGCCAACTACTAATGGTGCAGCTCTATCCTCATTCCTCATCTGGAGAGGACCTTTTTAAAAGGCATGTAGTGATAGCACAAGGGGCAATAGCTTTACACTGAAAGGGGGCAGATTTAGTTAGATAGGTTCTTCGCTGTGAGTGGTGATGCACTGGAACACACTGCCTAGAGAAATTGGGCCTGCCCCCTCCCTGGAACTATTCAAGCCCAGGTTGGATAGGGCTTTCAGCAACTTGGTCTAGTGGAAGGTGTTACTCCTCCATAGCAGGAGGATTGGAACTAGATGATATTTAAGGTCCCTTCCAACCCTAACCACTCTATGATTCTATGATCCTAAAGAAGAACAAGGAATCATGAAGTCTTATTCTCAGTATGCCCCCATGAAATGTTTGCCCCCAAATCTCGACCTCTTCCCTGCTGCTTTCTTTGACTGTATTTGTTGTTCATTCTTCCCTCAGTCCTGGAGCTCCAGCTTCATATTCCATAAAAGTAAAACATTGCACAATGAGGAAAAACAATCTTTTAAATAAATTTAAAAAAAAAATGACAGTGAAATCATAGGACCTTTGTGGGTCTAATTGTCATCTCTGCTGACCAATGAAGCAATTTCTGCTGGTGCAAATGATATCAGAATCCAGTAGAGCCTCTCCTTGGGAGATCTTGAGAGCTCTTTACTTCGGCATATGATTTATTTTCCCCTTTTATGGACACAATTAGCAAGCCTAATTCATGCAAATAATTTGCCTGCCTATACTGAATACACAGGAATGTTCTGTTCCCCCTGGTGGGCCATTAATGTTTGTATGGCTGCCTACATCATGATATTTTCATTCAGATAACATTAAGCTGAACACAAGGGCTTAATACTTGTCATAGCTTCCCCAGCAGAACTTGATACCTATACCCACTCTGTTCTTGTACCTCTTGGCATTTGAAATCAGTATTTGTCTTGTCAGCCCGCTGCCATCAAATTCATTCATTACAAATCCACTCTATAAAGAAACTATGCAAAACTATTTGCTGTACTGTCCCAGCAGCAGTCCAGTAAAATAGCAAAGCCAAGTTGCTATAATTAAGGCGAGAGGGATGTTTTCCCTTTTAATTTAACAAACTTGAAAAAGTAAGAGTGTGAAGATCTGTTTTTTCTCCTTCAGTCATCTTTACTTCTTAGTTCTTAGGTAGCAGCGTAGAGGTGCCCAAACTTTTGTCCAGGTTATGCCTCGTACTCTCTCACAAGGGCATTTACAGAGCCCACAGTGCTGTAAATTTCCACCCTGTGACCAGACGTGCTTGTCCCAGAGCTGATAGGCACTCCAAACAGCCATTTGTGATGTCCTATTATCTAATAAGCTGGGTATTCATCCCTGAATGGTGCATCTGCAGTGTGATCAGGGTGAGGCCTATGTGCTCAGTCATGCTGCCATGGGCCACTGAAGAAAGAGGGCAGAAGGTACTCAGCCATCAGACAGCTGAGCTGTTCTTCAGACTGGATTTAGCCTGTGGGCAGAGCTTGACTGCTTTTTCTAGCAGTACAATATCTGTTCCCAGCTTTGCAATGGGAGAACATGTAACATACACGTTACATGAGAACATTCTTATATACACGTCTTCTCAACAAGCCTCTTAAGATGCCTCCTTAGACTGCTTAAAGGATATCCAGAAGGCTGCTTATCTGGTTAACTATGAGGTAAGTGCCTCAGCACATAGGAAGGCTTAGCTGTTGAAAATAAAATCATTAAAAAAATATTAAAACCTACAACAGGAAGGTTTAGAACTCATTTAAACACATTTCATTCCCTGAAGCCCAGCTACTTGTAAAGAGAAAAACATGCTCAATTTTTATTTAAGACACTATTCCTTAAGAAAATGATGTGCATTCTTACAAAAAACTACACATCAGCTTCTCTCCTACTCTAGATCAACACAGGATCACTGGGGATCCCATACATGTTTTTGCTGGACACATACATCTTAAAACTCACATGTTACCTCTTCCTATACTGTATAACCATACACTCAGGGCAGCACCTGTCTCTCATATCCTCCTATTAATCAACATGAATGTTTATCACTCTCAGCTAAAAGTTGTAACTGTGACTGTAATCCTGCTGCACCAGTGGAAACCTAGATCAACAAAATACTCTTCTGCAAAATGTAAAATTCTACTTTTATAACAAATGCAGCACTGTTGAAAGGATCAGAAGGTGATCAGCAATTACAGGGTTAAAGACAAAAATGCAGGTAAATGGGAGATGTGGTAAACTTGACAGTGATTTAAATCACCTTCACCTCCATTTTTTCCTGGGCAGGTGAAAAAAAGGGCAGACAACAAAACAGCCATTTCTTCTTGTAGGAATCAAAACACAATAGTGCAGCAAAACTGCAATGCACCAGTATTAAATGTGCAGAAGAGCATTTCTGTACACAGAACTAACTAATCTTGAGGGCTGGCATAAACTGTGTAAGAACCAAATGTATAAGCATTAGAAACACACAGTGAGAACTGTGAGCTGCAGCCTTAGCAATTGTAAATGATGAAGGGAGAAGGAACTGTGAGTAGCGGTCAGGTACAGTGAAAACTGTAAGACTTCAATGTGATACAGACTTGGAAAGATCAATTTCAGATGCCATTTTGAACATATACAGGTGTCCTGGGTTCAGCAGTAGCAGTCATTTTTCTACTTCTTAGTAGCTGGTGCAGTGCTGTGTTTTTGATTTTGGTCTGGGAACAGCGGTGGTAACACCAATGTTTGTAGCTACTGCTTAGAATGTTTAGACTGAGCAA
>WYDI02032476.1:10212-27054 GCA_009867235.2 Psittacus erithacus | reverse complement strand
TGTATTCTCTTCCCTTGTTATTTCCCTTATCATTGTTATTATTGGTGGTAGCAGCAGTGGTTTGTGTTATACCTTAGATACTGGAGTGTTCTGATCTCAACCCATGGGAGTTACATTCTTTTGATTCTCCTCCCCATCCTTCCGGGAGCCGGGGGAGGAAGGGGAGGGAGTATGTGAATGGCTGTGTGTTTTCTGGGTGGCCAGCTGGGCTTAAACCACAGCACCTTTCCTGCTCATTTTCTTATTTCTCCATCTCTCATGCATCACACCTAGACTTTCAGAGAGAACTGGATGGGATACTCTCCCCCACCCCCACAAGTCCATACTGTTTGTCTATTAACTTTTTGGAACTATACCAAAAAAAGAAGGAATACCTGGCTTTTTTCTGGGTAGGTATGTCAGCCACATCAGAATAATTCCTGAAAGGTCGCAATTGAAGGTACACACTTAGCAAATACTGTCACCCTGCATGGATCTCAAAGGGATCCCTTTTTACTAGGGATCTGAAACATCTTTACCATGCCCAAATCCTGATCATCTCCAGTTGCAAGCAAAGCAGATGTAGGTAATTTGCTCTTACCATTACGTGTATTCTTCTATGAACAGAGGCTACAGAGTACTAGGTAGAAGAATTATCTTCTTCCTGTGTTGAAACCCATATTGAGATTGTGCTGCTTTTCAACCAAGCTCAAAAACTTTAACACTCAAGATACAAAAAATTTAAAGTCACTCTAATCTGCAGCCTACTAATTAGGATATTCATATTTGGAACAAGTTAGGATTCTGTTCCTTTCTCTCTGGCCTTCATCTAATACTCAGGAGATATGTTTGTTAGATGAAAGTCCTGACTATCTCTGTGTCATTTGATAAGAGGTAGCAATTATGTCTTGAGTTTTCTGTAAGAAAATCAAGGTAGGCTGATAGTAATATACCCAGAATTTTATATACAGTTAGCTGCTCATCAGCCTGAGAGATGGAATTTCAAGAAACTGATATTTTGCTGTAAGGGTTGTTGTGTTGAATATGATTCTATCCTTTTTCTGGTTTATTATTATTATTTAGATTGACAATCTGTTTTCCTATGTGGAAAGTGGATACTTTCTAAATATGCAACAAGAAAACGTTTCATATTTCTTGCAGATAGGAAGGGTTTGTAGAAAGGATACCCCTGTAACAGCACATAGACTAAACAAAAAGGCATCTAAATCAATATTGACTTATCACAAAATATATTTGATACACTGTTTACTCATCCTTCAGGAAGATTTATTTACTTTGGTTTTGGTTTGGAGTTGTTAGTGTTATCCTTTGTTGAATTTGTTGTCTACTGGTTCTACACTTTGATAAGAAACAGTGCTTGCCTTGTAAAACCCTATGATTTTCAAGCTAGTGCTCTTGTACGATTATAAATATATTGTAAGGCCTGGGGACTTTGAGGGCAATAATTTAGTGAGTTGGAATAGATGCACTGAAACAGAGAAAGTACAGAAGAATGCTATGGTAGACAGAAGAAACGTTTGGAACACAGAAAAGATGTTAGATGAGATTCATTTCCCAAAAAGCCTCTCATCAGGAAGCCTGTTTGTTTTTAATGCTTGAACTGTTGTGAAGCAATTTGTAGGTTGTGGTTCTTCCCTCAAGGCAAGGCTTATGTTTAAAGCATCAGTGTAATATTATGAATAGATTTCATTTAGAAGGAAGGCCAAATGAAAACATCATGTCTATTTCTTTCAGGAAATTCTGATGCATCTCTCCTTTTATATCTTGTCTCGTCCCAAGGAGAGCTGAAATGGTTTCAATTCTGTAAATTCTTCATTTTCTTTTCTTCAGTAAAATGGCTTAGCAAAAACCAATAAATCACTAGCTAATTTCTTTATCCCTTTGCAGTACACAGTTCTAGGTTATATTTCTGGAAAGTGCTGCTTCATGATAGCAGTACATTTCTGTTGTGGTTCAGGTTTAACTTGAATCACATTCCTCTTCAGTATGAAAGGGACTTCTCATAATGATCTTGCAACAATATAAAAGAGTTTCGCAAGAGAAAGAAAGGAATTTCAGTGACCATCATACATAAGTGCTGATGTGCACATCTTGGAAAACCGTTTTGGCTGTAAGACAAAATCATTAGTCATACAAATGACTATTCTGACTTCTCTACTCCAGTAACCTCTACCATTCACAGCAGCATCTACTTCAAAGCAGTTGCTTGATTTTTGTCCACTCTAGCAGAGAAATGCCTCACTAAATCTGCAAATCTGTTGCATACAAACCAAAGTGCATGGCCTTATGTTAAGGCAGCTAATGGGCAGCTTACTCAAAGAATTTCTTTTGCAGAGTGGATGCAAGAGACAAATTAAAAAATAAGCCAAGCACATTGGCTTAATTTTTAAGAATTTAGAGCAACACAGGAAAGTCATCGAGAAGGCATTAACCAGAGGAGAAAACAGGCTGCAAAGCTATAACATATACTGAAAAAATCAATTAGGTGCTCCCCACAGATCAGATAAACCAAGTTTATCTCATTATTCCCCTTTTTATATAGCAGTAGCAGCTAAGGCACTGGCAATGAGAATAAAGGTTAACATTTCTATAAAAGTACAGCACTGAACTTCCTCCTCCCAGGAAGAGGAGATTTAACGTGCCTGATGCGACCTTGTTAACCTCCGAGTCCCAATATAACTTTTTATAGGTCTTTATCTTAGCAATGACAACCACCTTTGTCATACTTGGAGCCCAAAGCACTGTTGGGTGGTTGCAGCAGTGCCCTCTCTTTGTTGTAGTTATTCCCCTGAGGTGGTCCTCTCTCTCCCTCCTCACCAGTAGCCTTCCCTCCTCACCAGTAGCTTCAAGAGCAAATTTGTCAGTGATTTAGAGGCTGAGGGACTCCTTTGTTGACTGGAGTCAACAGTTTCTTAAATGCCTTCTTCATCAACTATGTAATATTGTCTACTACACTAGGTCCACTGACACTATGGTCACTGTCCACTATCCTCTATAATCTGCTTATCGATCTTTTGAGAATACTTTCCTGGCTTTCAGGCTTTCTTTCAACTACTTTCTGATGCATGAATGAAGGGCTGAAAATGAAAAGGCTAGCCAGTGATTTGGTTTAAAGCTAGCCATCTCACCTGTTATTCTGCTCTGGCTCTTGCAATGCTTCTGTTTTAAAGTCTTCCTCTTTTTTTGCGTGTTTCACTCTTGGTAAGTAGCACCAGGTTTTTTATTTCCCTGGTCTTATATACTGCTTTGTGTTAGAGTCCTATAAATCCCTGAAAATCATGATGACTACATCATGCTTCTTTTGAGAGAGGGTGGAAGTCTCTTTTCCATTTGCTTTAGACTCACAGTTTTCTTTATTAATGTAGATACAATTGTTGTACCAGTGATTGCACCAATATGTTGGCAAAAATGGTCTAGTGAACATTGAAATTATAATGCATTGAGGTGGTAATAGCAGAAGTTGTTGAAGCACTTAAATTAAGTACTATGAAAGTAATATAGACATTATGGATAAAGTGATTGTTTTTCTTGTTATAATATTTTGTTAGTCTCTACTTTTAACTCTCTAATATGCCTCCTAGGACTTGATGGAGCTTGTTGAAAACCTCATCTTACATAGTTACTCTGCTTTCTGCATCATACGACACATTCTCAATATAGCTTAAAATAGTTTGAGTATTGGAGTTCTACCCATATAATTGTATAATGCGCTATATAATGCGAACAATTACTTGAATGTGCAGAACAAGATAAGACAATTAGCTTTCTAAAGACAGAGACATTGATTGGATTTTAGTGGTACTTAAGCATATGATTTCTGTTTGAAATCAAGAGTGCTCCATTAGTTCTCGGTGGATCTACACTTATAGAAAAGTTAAAACCCCTTTTATTTTAGGGGCCAGAGGATGTATCAGTTTACGGTGGCTGCCAGAGGTTTACATGTTCCACCCAGGTGTATATGCTGCCTCCCTAAGAAGTCTTCATATTGCCTCAGGACCTCTGTTAGGCCCAAAGAAGGTTGCATGAAACAGGTGGGCATATCAAGAGGAAATTCCTCCTATAAGTGTTTTCATACAACAGGTGAAATCAAGCAAAAGGACAAGGGATGATGAAGGGCATACAGAAATGGGTTAATATCTTTGTGTGTGTGTGCACACATGAATAAGCTAATAGATCACTGTGTCAGTTTCAAAAGTAGATAGATTTAAGTATAAAGTACATATGGCAAACACCTGCCTGTTTTGGGTTTTTTTTTCCTAGCCATATGGGACATCAGTCCCTCAGAGCAGTAAGAGCAAGTAAGAGGTTTTTTTCTTACCCTAATGTTCTTGGTGGTATCCCATGCTGTGATTCATAAAGTAGAGGGGGAGAGGGGAGAAAAAGAAGCGCTTTGATTCTTATTTATCACTTATCCAGGACCAATGATCCCTACAAGAAGTCAATGATTCCACATGTCTTGAAAGTAAGTTCTATCCCTTCTTCATCAAATGATGTAATTTATCTCCCCCTGGAACACTGAGTTACTATTCAGCAAATACTAAGCAAATTAAATTTTTGGATCTTTTGCAGACGCTCATTAGATCTCTGTCTTTGGTGTCACATATACCAATTGTGAGCTATGAAAAGACAAGAGAGAAAGGTGACTATTAGCATGACATTTGCATTTTAATTAGTGTCCTTTAGTGTTCTTATTATTGTAATTTAGAAAATGACTTACAGGTGATAATTAAAAAAAATATGTTTATTCATTTTTTTATCTAGGACTCTCAAAAAAAATCAAAGGAGTTTTTATATCAAAAAGTGAACTAGAAGGAATGTTTCATATTGAGTTTATTCTCTCATCGCTGCAATGTTCAATTCCATTCATTAAACAAAAGCTCTTAAGGTCTATCCAAAACACTAGTTATATTTATTACCTCTTTTTTCCCTATTACAAAGCTGCTTTATCGCTGAGATGGTTAAAAACCTTTTCTCATTTCCAGGCTAAACATATCCGTGACTGCCTTGTACTCATTTATACTTGTACCAATACTGCCTTTGAGTTTAAAAAGTTCCTGTGTCTCTGCATTTATTCTTTCTTCCGTCACCCTACATATTAATATAGGACAGTCTTACCCACCCTCACCCTTCACGTAGCTTAGCTTAACAAACCAAGTTCTGCTAGTCTCTTCCAACAGCTCAAGTTTTTGATGCCTCTGCCAGTCTAGGAAAAGAAAACTGCACCTGCTGGATCTGCAGCATTCCCATTGTGAGTCGGGTATCTTGAATACATGGATATAAAAATGCCTGTCTTGCAGATGAGGTCCTGATAAGAAAATGTATGTGATGTGTACAGAAAAATTAAAATAGAGAGTGTATCTCTGCCCTGCTTGGTTTTTTTACCAGGATGCCTTCCTGGATTTATCTGTCTGTAAATTATAGGTTATGATTTCCTACAT
The DNA here is from genome assembly GCA_009867235.2 of Psittacus erithacus. Lineage (NCBI taxonomy): Eukaryota > Metazoa > Chordata > Aves > Psittaciformes > Psittacidae > Psittacus > Psittacus erithacus. The sequence goes on along the minus strand of WYDI02032476.1, from coordinate 21,616 downwards.
AATTTTTCTTACACATCTTTAATTCTACAGAGCACTCCTTGAGGACCAGCACACCACTTGTTGATATGAGATCTTGTGTCATGTTTGTCTTACTTTGCCTTGTTTGCAACTCATCATCAAAGAATGAATAATTCAGGTAGCTTGGTGTCATGGTTTAAGCCCAGCCGTAACTCACGCAGTCATTCACTCACTCCCCCCGCTTCTTCTCCCCCCTCTCTGGGAGGGATGGGGAGGAGAATCAAAAGAATGTAACTCCCACGGGCTGAGATAAGAACAGGCCAGTAACTAAGGTATAACACAAACCACTGCTGCTACCACCAACAATAATAATGATAAGGGAAATAACAAGGGAAGAGAATACAACCTCTCACAACCCGCCGACCGATACCCAGCCTGACCAGAGAAGTGATCTAGCCCTTCTGGGTAATTGCTCCCAGTTTGTATACTGGGCATGACATGCTGTGGTATGGAATACCTCTTTGATCAGTTTGGGTCAGATGTCCTGTCTCTGCTTCTTCCCGGCTTCCCTTCCTCCCTGGCAGAGTGTGAGGCTCAGAAAGTCCTTGGTCAGTCTAAATGTTCTAAGCAGCAGCTAAAAACATCGGTGTTATCACCGCTGTTCCCAGGACGAAAGTCAAAAACACAGCATTGCACCAGCCGCTAAGAAGGAGAAAAAATGACTGCTACTGCTGAACCCAGGGCAGTATCCACCCCTTATTCCGTACCATTTACGTCATGCTCAAATCCCACATTTTCCATATACCATCACTCTTATCTCATATATATTCATATATATGCATCCACAGAGAGAGAGAGAGAGATCATTCCTTAGTGCATGGACGAATCCCTATAAAGCTGCTAAGTCCATCCGGTCCATGATGTTGGGCTCCATCTCTTGTAACAGACTTTCAGAGCAGGAGAGGCTGCGTGCAGTGTTCACACTCTTGAACAAACTGGGCAATAGTATCCATTGCTAAGTCCACTCCTCAATCACGAGCCCATCTATATGTTGCATCTCTGCCCTGAGGGCCTGAAGTGTCATGAGCCCACCAGGCTCGAAATAATTCACCCTCCCCTTCAGCAGTTTCTGCAACTTATCGGTGGGGACTCCGTAGAGCTGCCTTCCATCTCCGACGCTTCCAAAGCACTGGAGGGGCCCAGTGGGCTAGATACTCACCCATACTGTCCCACACACCCTGCCACTCATGACTGTCTGGCCTTGGGGAAAATCTCTTGATCCTCCTATAACATTGTCCAATCCCAGACAAGACCCAAACCTGACTCTGCTCAACTCTCGAGACCAGACAAAATGGTCACAGGTAAAACACACTCTGTATGTGTGCCAGCATGCTGATCCCCATCGCAATCAGCAGGCAGGTCCCAAGGGTACCCAAATGCCATTCAAAACCTTAAGAACTCTCAAATGACGCTGCTGTACTTGTCACTGGGGCTGGTGCAGCTGCTGTGCTTGTCACTGGGGCTGGTGTAGCTGCTGTGCTTGCTGGGTCTGTCACCCCCAGCTTCTTTTTTTCTGAGTCCAGAACTTCTTCCTCTGCCTTGCTGGGAAGTTCTGCATGGTCTTCTGCACCCTCCTGGGGCTCGGGCTCCTGAGACTTGGTGGGTGGCTGCCAGGGGATGCTCTAGGCCACCACAGGGCTGGGCTCGGCCACAGGGCTCTGCTCCTCTGCCACCTCCTCCTGCTGCTCGGCAGCCGCCTCCTTCCCAGCCTCCTGGTCCCTGGGGCTGCTCTCCCAGGCTGGTTCGGCCGCCAGCGGCTACTGGGGACACTCCCCCTCAGCTCCTGGCAGCTTCACGAAGACGGAGGTGAGGACAAGGGCCAGGACGGTGAAGAGCAGCAGGACAGCCAGGTACAAGTCTACAGCCACGTCCATCCCGCCCTGCTGCCAGAGTCCGCCTGTATTACAAGTCATTACCATAAAGTACAGTGAGGCAAGAACCTTAGCCCAAGCCCCCTATCTGATAAACACTAACACAGCAAATACCGGCCATAAGTAAGGTACAACATACTGAAACCATGGGATCAAAAGCAACAACTTTGAGAGCCAATAAATCAGCATTGTGACAAGTGACTACTAATCTGAAACAATGAATGCTTATCACAAATACGATTAGACACACTGGGTCAGATCTGTCATTGTGTCAACCCTTTGCTCCCTATGTTGGGCACCAAAAAGAACTGTCGTGGTTTAAGCCCACCCATAACTCACGCAGTCGCTCTCTCACTCCCCCCCCTGTTTCTCCCCCCCACCGTTCCTGGAGGGATGGGGAGAAGAATCAAAAGAATGCAACTCCCGCAGGCTGAGATAAGAGCAGCCCAGTAACTAAGGTATAGCACAAATCACTGCTGCTGCCACCAATAATTACAATGGCAAGGGAAATAACAAGGGCAGAGAATACAACCGCTCACAACCGATACTCAGCCTGATCGAGCAGTGATCTAACCCTTCTGGGTGACTGCCCCCAGTTTACATCCTGGGTATGATGTGCTGTGGTATGGAATACCTCTTTGGCTAGTTTGGATCAGGTGCCCTGTCTCTGCTTCCTCTTGGCTTCCCCTCCTTCCTGGCAAAGCATGAAACTCAGAAAGTCCTTGGTCAGAGTAAACATTACTGAGCAGGAGCTAAAAACATCGGTGTTATCAGCGCTGTTCTCAGGCCGAAAGTCAAAAATACAGCACTGCACCAGCTACTGAGAAGGAGAAAAATGACTGCTACTGCTGAACCCAAGATGCTTTATCTACCTCAGATCTGATCCTTTCACTTCCATGACCACTGGATCTCCCTCTAGTAGTCCTTAAATTTTTCCTAAGGAAAATAGAAAAAAACTTCTTCAAAAGAGACTTCTTACTGAAATGGTGATGACTCAAACAAAAATCCACTTTTTCTGTGTTATTTCTTTCACTTCATGTCTTGTTACATTATTAATGCAGATTATATGAGCACCTCCATGTCAATTTCTTTGTTTCCTAAGGAGATCATATTCTTTGGCAAACCTTTCTCTTCTGCCAGGTTTTCTTTATCTCTGCAATATCAACTTTTATATTCTAAACCACTCTTTAGAGTTGCTCCTTGCAATAGTTCCTAGGAGCCCTCCTAGAGCCAGTTTACTTGAAGTATTAGATGTAGCAGTTTAATTTATACCACCATCTATCTGGCTGCTGCTCTCATCCATATGGGTACCTTCTGCTCTTTTCAGCAGGTTTCTGTTCTCCTCTCATTAGAAGCCTGAAACAAAACCCAGGGCTCCTCCTTTCCTAGCTGAAAGGAGTGATAACAACAGTGGCGTAAAATGATAACTAAGGACAAGCACAGCAGGAAATTTTCTGTTAGAATAACAATTTTGATTAATCTACATTTCAAAATTTGTGTCCCCAGTCCACTGCCATTTTCCCCCCTGCCCCATGGCAAAGATTCACCAAGAGGTTGCTACAGCTCCATGCCACAGTTTTGCTGTTCTACACTTTTAAACTATCACAATAAAAAGGGTGATCAATATCTCAGTTACAAAACAGTTTGGAGGGCAAGAGAGGGTTTGCCTGCCTGTAAGCCAGACAGTTCGTCTCACGCAATGAGGCTGAACAGCTTCTGTTTGATGAACATCAGGGTTGTGTGAAGTGGAGCAGGGATGGAATAAATGTATTTCAAATTAGATTGCAAAACAACAGGGCAAAAATGCTGCCTTGAATTTTTAACCAACCACAGATCCGTTTAACTAGAAATATGTCTTTATTTAATTTGATAGCTACTTTGCTAATTTAGGCTTAAATTATTACAGTCCAGCCCTTCTCCAGAGGGGTCTGTTCTGAGGCTGATTTTGCCTGCACAGCCCTCAATGGGTACCTCGAAGGCCAGCTTTGACCGCCCTTTCTGCCTCTCCAGTCCCTCAGCAAATGCTGTTATCCCCACACAGACTCTGGCAACATCAGCTTAAAGTTGCTCATGGTATCCTAAGCCACCTAAGCCCAAGACATTCTCAGGCACTTGGGTTGCCAGATGCTTCAGAAGAGGAAAATTCATAGTCAAAGAGAGACTGCACCTCATCTTGATAGTCAAGTGGAGGGGGCCCTCAAAGGCCAGGGTAGACATAACCACAGAATTTTAATGGAAAGGCTGCCTTATTGGGTTACAGATTGGCAGCCCAAAGGCTTTACAAGATTCTTCTGTTTGCTTTAGTAAAGTCTAAAAATGCACTTGAAGTCACTGTTGAACCAGGACTTCTCAGATTCAGATAATAAAATTGAATAAGTAGAATCTCATATGAACTTTACTTCCAACTAAAATGCTTCTATTCTATTTCTTAGATGGTAGCAGTCAGTTAATTTACTTCTGTTGCTGTTCTAGCAGATGAATTACAAATGTGTTTGCTTTTCACAGTAACTTTGGGTTATGCTGGATACATCACGTTCCCTTTTGACTGAGCAAAGCGGATGCCATGTTGCCAGTCATTCTGTTTACACAAAGCTTTTCATCATCAAAATTTATACTGTGCTCTTGATTGGCAATGGTTTACAGGAGTGATACGTGGAAATACTAGCATGATAGAGGTCAGGCATCTTTTCAGAATGACAGTGAAACCCTTTCTTTAGAAGCTTAGGTGAAATTGTAACTGTGCTGATTTACACCATTTAACAAACCAGCCCTCCAGTATTAGCCCGGGGGGACAATAAATTTCTTTACAATAGCTGTAATTCAACAGCAATGTTCCTATCTTCCTGCTGCCATCCTCCAAAGGAGAGTGATTGACTCATGTTTGCTGTGATTTCTCTGTCAGGCAAAAAACACCCAAACAGGTAAATGGGGTTTCCTCTGCCATCAGCGAGAGGTGTCAAGACAGCAAACCTGTTATGACACTCCTGGGAACCTGGAGGAAATCAGTTCAGCTCCTACCACTAGAGAAAGATTTAGGGTAAAAGAATCAATTTACCCCACACAACTTAGGTTTCAAAAGAGTAAAGCTGTCCTTTCAGAGTCCCTAGCTGATTGTAGCAGACAGGAGAAATGAGGTGTCACTAATCCTCTTGCTGCTCTCGCTAGCCATTTGAGGAGCACAGATCTCTTTTTAAAGGCCTCCTGCAGGCAGGTTTGTCACAGGTGAGCCTGTCTGCAATGACACTGGGTCTCTGAAGTAACAGCCATTTAATAAGGTGGAATTGTCTACTTCAGGATTTGGGAAAGATCAAGATTTGGAAAGAAAGCATCCTTTCAGCCTTGTTTAGTTATGTTAGTGCTTAAATTATTTTAAATGGGACCCAGACTTAATCAACCAAAAGGGGACGCCAGTGCCTAGGACTAAATGCTTTCTCTGAGGCTACATTTACTTCAAGTTTCAGCTTTGCTGAAGCCAGTACAATTAGCACTAGATTTGGAAACGGGACTATGAATTTTATTCTGCTTTTTTTCTGCCGCCTTTGTAAACTTCACAGTCAAAGGAAGGTTTAATCCGTAGTTTATGATTTGCAGCCTTGTGTGTTGGATTATTTTTTGTTGTTTGGGCAAAATGCCAGGGTGCAGCTGAAAATTGCTAGGACAACATAAGCTAAGAGGGTTTTACAAACAGGAACTGTAACATAGGCAACTGCAAGATCCCTCACTGTTCCGAGTGGCTGGGATGAACTGAGCTGTCTGTGCACTGAGGATAATGGTATATGCCCTGCCTCTTGCATTGTCTCGCCTTCATCAGAAAGCTGTCTTTAAGAGGTATCCCGTTTGGACTTACTTCTGCCTGCCCAGCCACAAAACAATTGAGCTGCTAGGAGCAGGAGGTGAAGGGATGATGTGCATATGGGCAGGACTGAACTCTGCAGAGACAGCATCCAGCTTGCGGAGAAAACCATTTTAACAAAGCTAGGCCAGTTTTTTCCCGCAGGCTTCCACTGTGAAGCAAGTTCATGACCCTTGTTCTTTATCAAGCAGACTTATTTTCAGGTAAGGCCGCCTCCTTAACAAAAAAGGATACCTATCAGAAAAAGTAGGCTGGGACATGTGATGGCTTCTCCAGGCTCTTCCCCTCTAGTGTTACTAGAATGGCCTAAGGCGAAGGTGTTTATGAGAAGGAAGAAAAAACTTTCTCTTGCTGCCTTTCAAGACAAGGCAAAGGTGGAGGACTTTTTTTTCCTATGTGAGTTGATTTTTTTTTTATTTTTATAGCTATCCCCTGTTGCACTTCAGGCAGCATTAGTGTGTCCAGTATAAACCTGTTTGTGTGAACCATTCCATCTATTTTATATGGTGTCTTGACAGAAAATGGCATATAATTTATAAATGTGGGATGAGAAATCTTTTGGCTTTTGGTTTGGAAAAAAAAAATACCAAACAAACAACAGAACAAAACAGAGAAACTGTAACATTTCCTTCCAAATGGTGTCCCCAGTTGCTAGTGCCTCACTGACCAAATTACTGGGTTACCACTGTTCTGGCCTCATCAGCTCTTGGATCTTGCTTGGTTTGAGCAGCCTGCAGGGCTGGCTCCACTCATAACCCCACTGTCATATTTCCTGAGGATAACCCACAATAAGTCTTTTCTAAGAAAACTCTTGCTCTTGAGTTTTCTTCTTTCTCAGGAACTCCTTCTGCATTTCATATTTTGATTAAGTCTCATATTACAGGGAGCACTGACTCTGAATTCTCTAAAGGCCTGTCAAGGTAGAAGTAAATAGATGCATAGATTCAATTCTATTTGCTCTCACTAACTAGTACAAGTATGCAGATCTTGACACACAGTAAATGACAAAAGAGCAGCTGTAGATGGTCAGTCCAAAAGTCTCTCAAACCCCATGTCCCAAGCCTTGACAGTTGTCAGATGCTGATACTTCTCTATAGATTCTGCTGCTCTCTGTTCTCCATGCATTTCCTTGCTATTCTTGAGGCAGACCAGAAGTCCTGCTTCCTGCCTCTCTCACTTCTCTTTCAGGTGGCTGCTTCTCTGGAAGGCTGTTTTGCTGCTCTGTAATACTTTATGCTTCTGTTTCCTAAAGCCCTTTAACAGCTCCTTTACTGCAGTTGTGTAAATTTGTCAGCTCTTTAAATCCAGGTCCTGTGAGAGTTCTTCATAGGTGCAGCTATTTATAAATGTGACTTGGTTTCACTACTTCCACTGAGACTTTTGAACCTATTCCACAACCATTCAGCTTTCTCAGGAAGAGTACACCATGAGCAGGCCACTCCATTTAACTCTGCAAGATCACCCTGGACAAACTCCTTTTATATTTTCCCAATAAAGGGTTCAGTGTTGCATGTATTGCAAGTGAAACATTTCACCTGTAATTTGCTGCCTTCACTGGTTCCTCATTTGCAGAGCAAATACAACTCCAAGCAAGATGTTGCTCCAAAGACCCTGAAGCCACAATATCCTACAAGACGCTGTCTGCCAATGCTGGGACTCAAATGCAAAAGCAAACGACTGGAGTGTATGAAGGATGAACAGAAGTAGTAAATAATGAATGCTTTTACCCCAGGCTAAAACAAAAGTTTTCTGAAATGTAAGGACAAATTTTTCTTTCAGACAGATAGCCTCCTCTGGCTGTGATTTTTAGCAGTCCAGCAATATCCTGTAATATAGAGCAAAGGAATAAAAAGAAGAGTTTCTCTGCTATAAATTGGTAAGAAAGTAGACATCTAACAAATCCTTGAGGCGTAACTCAGGTTACACTTTTATAGTGGTTATAGGGGAGAAACAGTTGTATGGACTATGAATAACAGAACCCCTGATAGTCCCAGAATTTGCTCCTGGTCTCCAGTGGGAAATGCAAAACTACAGTGGCTCAAGAGCTGTGCTATCACTGACTGTCTGCAAGCTTTTATTCAAGTTAAAAGGCCAGAGTATTGTCACATGAAAATGAATGCTGTCACAAGCAAATTTAATGTCTCTGTTTACAGCAAGCAATTCTTCAGTGCTGATCAGGACATGGCTCCATCTGTCTCTGGCTGGACACTCCATCATATGTTGTGGAAGGCCTTTAAAATGATTCTGCAGTGTTTTTTTGCTTTTTAAATTTATTCTCCTCAGCTGTTAGAAGCCTTTATACACATTGGCTTGTATGTCCTAAAGTGATTCCAGCATGGAGTTCTCATAGTAAGTTGCACTCACTGGGTTGAAACAATAGCTTAAATATACCAGAGGGGGGAAAATATGTAATCTCTTTCTATTTGGATTCCCCTTGGTAGATAATGATAGTTAGACTTGTTTTAAAGTATGAATATAAAACCCAGACAGGTATCAGCTGCTTCCATAGGGCCACTGCAGTAGCAAAATAGCTGCAGCAAATAGGAAGGAATTGGCTTAGAGGAATGTAGCAGGACACAAGAAAACTAGAAACTATAAAGGTTTGCATGCTCATGCTCTTAGGTTTTTGCTAAATGTAGAACAGGTGATATCAAAACATGTACAAATGCACCTGTATTTTTTTTTTTAGCCAGAACTGCTAATTGTTCTTGTGCACAGCACTGTTTTCTTTGTGAAGCTCTTCACAGCAGCTCTCAAATCCCAGTTCTGTGCTTTAATAACAATACCATCTGGCTGAGGTTTTCAGACTTGCCTCTGGGGGTTGAAAGCCTGTTTTTCCATTATAATTAATGAGATTTGGGTGTCCGAAACCCCTGGGCAGCTCTGAATACATCACCTGCATCTTCTTGGGTTCATCAGTGCTTTGAGACTTTCTGAAGAAAAAGCCATTAAGCTGACCTGAGATGATAGGATGCTATACAGTCTTAATGCTCAACACACTAGTTTCTATGTAAAGTGGCTGAAGCTTTCTTTGTTATAACTGAAAAGGAATGTTGTTGGCTTGGTTAGAATGAACAAAGAATGAACAAACCTCTTGAAGACCTTATAATAACTATAGTTTTTATTACTAAAATAGTTGACTAGAAGGCCAGAATGCTGGTTTTTGTATTTCAGTATAAATGCAACATTTTTAATGTCTTGCATTACAGCAAAATTTGGTACTCATGAAAGTACATAAAATTCCGGCAGCCATCAGTAGCAGCAGTTATCTGTGGTATGACAAATATGCAATAATTTGCTTCAAGTTGATAATGACCAGGGCCAGCCTTAATGTCAGGTTCCAAAATCCTCATATGATCCCAATCAACAAAACCCCTTCCATATTTAGAGAAGAGATGAGAAAAAAGAGCAGGCAGTTGTTCACAGTCATCTTGCAGACTGGATTTCAGCTGTGAGGGCAGACCTTAGCTGATCCGGTGGTACTTCTCCTGGCAGCTGAAGGCTTGGCTGCTCCCACAGCTGGAACAGCTGGACACAGCTGTGCTAGGGAGTCACACTTGAATTGCACATGGCTCAAGAGCCATCCTCTGGTCAAATAGCTTGAGAGCGTAAGTGCTGCACCAAAGCATTTCTGTCCTGGGGGTAAGTAATGCCCATCTGACAGCAGATGTATTTCATGAACGTCTGCAAAAGAGGGTCTTTGCATTTATTATGAAGCACTGCTCCATGAAAATTGTGTAAAAATGGAGGTTTGTAAGACAAAATTAAAAATGTTCTCTATCTACTGCAGGAGAACCCTTTCAAGAGAGGTAGGATAGATGGGCTCACTAAAATAGTAAATGATATAAAAAGAAAGTGGCTTCATGCAGAGGACAGTCATTTGCAATTAAATGGCAAATAAAAAGTAGTGAGTCAGTTCAAATAATACTGTTTGGGGTAAACCATTTGGATGTGCTTATATAATCCATTTATATAAGAATCTACATAAAAATCTCTGCATTCAGTCTTAAGAGTCTTGTTCAGTTTTACGTTGTTTTGGATTATAACAAAGGTTCCTTCTTCATGCTTAGCAGATAAATATTTGGTTTGTTTTTTTAGAAAACTCATGGACTATCAGAATTTCTGCACAATAATCTTAAGCATGCTACCTCAAATATGACTCAGTTACTGATTTGTAAAATGCATATGAGAGGATGTGTTTTCATGATTAGTAAAAGCAGATATGTATATATCTTGTTACCACCTCTCAAAGTCACAATCTTAACTGCAACAGGATCTAAGCTTTCCCTTGTGCCCATGCCAGTAAGGAGTAGATCTGGCTGAAAACTAACCTTCATTTGGGAAATTAAAATAAAAAGCAAACAAACAAAAAAGGAGAACAAACAACAAAGTTTTCAGCAAAGTCACTTTGCTTGGATGAGACTATACAGTGAAAGGATAGAAGCAAAAAGCCATGGGCAGATCAGGAGCGGGAATCACCCTTCTGGCCTCTGTGTGGTCACAGGTTGTCTTATGCTCATGTCATCACACTCTGTATGGATACACGTGAGCAGAAAATATCCAGGCAATTTAGGATATCAGAAGCACCTGGCTACATGCTACCATATCATAATTGTTGATAAATCACATTGCAGGCTTTTGGGTTTCTTTTTTTTTGTGTGTGTGGTTTTGAGGTTGTGGGGTTTTTTAAAGACTGCTAGCTCTATATTCTACAAGGACTTTAGGCTAAATCAGAGAAATAATTAGCTATGTAAGTATGCGCAGCAATTTCTCTATTACTGAAACAGAAGGAAATCCTGACAGACCTACATAAGAGAGAAGAAAGGAGAGCAGTTTTCCCAGGAATAAGACACATGCTTCAGAATAAATGCTGTGTGTAAAGAATAAGACAGTAGGCTCAGTAGGATGTCAAAATATATGGATATGGTAATGTCTGCATTATTATTTGTTATGAATTTCAAAGACTGCAGACTGGCCTCTGGAACAGTTTGTTAGCTGGGTTCAGAAAATCACTTCTGTCCTTGTTTACTGGTATGAGTGAGCAAAAAGGGAGTAATACTGTAATTCAAGGAATTACAGGGAATTCATTACAAAGTGTTTGCACCATGTAGCCAGTTGTTAAATGATATAAACATTAAAAAGGCAAGACCCCACTTATGCTTGTGGAAGGGTAGAACCTTTGTATTAAAGTGAAAAATAATATTACCCAATTTGAGAGCAATAATCCAAGAGGGGATTGTTGATTCATGTGTACTGTAAGAAAATCATCGTGCGCTACTGCAGGCTTCTTTTTATTTTCCCATGTTTCCACCACTACCCCCCTAACACGGTAGCTGAAGTGTGACTGAAATATGTTTTTTTGATCCCCCAGATGGCAGTGCTGCCTTCCAAGATAATGACACTCAGTAGCTCTGGGAGAGAAATGCGTGCCTGTCTCTGTCTGGCTTATGTGCCATGTTTCTTTGTTCCAGGGGAAATATGCTACAAATTCTCAAGTAGCAAGACTGGGGTAATTGGGTGTTGGTAGATGAGGAAATGAACATGAGCCAGCTTCAGTGTGCGCTCGCAGCCCAGAAAGCCAGCTGTATCCTGGGCTGCATCAAAAGGAGCTTGACCAGCAGGTCGAAGGAGGTGATCCTGCCCCTCTACTCTGCTCTCGTGA
>WYDI02032474.1:0-18460 GCA_009867235.2 Psittacus erithacus | reverse complement strand
GAAAGTTGGGGCTGTTCAGCCTGGAGAAGAGAAGGCTGCGTGGAGATCTCATAGCAGCCTTCCAGTACCTGAAGGGGACTTATAAGGATGCTGGGGAGGGACTGTTCATCAGGGACTGTAGTGACGGAACAAGGGCTAATGGATTCAAACTTAAACAGGGAAAGTTTAGATGGGATATAAGGAAGAAGTTCTTTACTGTGAGGGTGTTGAGGCACTGGAATGGGTTGCCCAGGGAAGTTGTGAATGCTCCATCCTTGGCTGTGTTCAGGGCCAGGTTGGACAGAGCCTTGGGTGACATGGTTTAGTGTGAGGTGCTCCTGCCCATGGCACGGGGGTTGGAACTAGATGATCTTAAGGTTCTTTCCAACCCTAACTATTCTATGATTCTTTGATCTCAACTACAGTATACATCATCCCAGCTGCAGTACAAGGAATACCTCTGGGACAGTAATTACCTTGTAATCCTCTGTGGTGAGATGTACTGCACATGAATAACTCACAGTTGCCAAACAGAAGTGAGTGCTTCATATTAATTTGGAACTTTTTGTGGATGGGTTTTATTCTGGAAAGTATCAGAAGGGAACAGATCAAGGATAGCTGAACCTCACAGAATTTCTCACTATTAAGAAGACAATTGAATTCTTGTTTTTTATTTGTGCATTATGAAACCTATTTTTCAATTCCTTAATTTGGAGCTCCTTGCCAGACAGCTTTTTTTTCATCTTTTTTTTTTCCCTACTTGGGTTGTTGCCAAAATACAGTATAAACAAATTAGCACTTTCTTTTTGCAAAGCTTTAATCTCTTTGCTTTTGCCATACCAAATAGCAAAGAATAGACAAACCAGGGGCATGAAATCTTCTTAAGTTTAAAGCTCAAATTAATTTAGTCTCCTTGATATTTTTAGCCTTGAAGCAAACAGATCACTTTTGAAATATTACATTACATGTTCTAACGATGCTATCATTTTCACTCACTTTATGTTCCAATGGGAGTATGGGGGGGTTGGCAAAGTGTGATATTGTTTATATACTTATTTATAAGGAGGTATATGTATACATGCAAATAAAATGTGCACATAATTTCCAGAGACTATTTAAGGGGAAAGATCTGGAATAATTTCTGAATTACATCTTTGCTTTGGAAAAGCCTCTTTATTACCCGTTGTAACGTAGTATCATCAAGCTCTGTGCTTTACACCTTCCGTATGAAGTATATCATTTAGATTCTTGTGTCAGAAACACTGCCAATTATTGAATGTATGTATTTCTTTCCAGCAGCAAACTCATCTTTTGACAATATGTACTGTTTGGACAGGATAAATTTTAAATTAATAAAGAAAACTCTCTCAAATCAATAAATAAGTGTGGACCAGTTTTCTCCATTGTGGCTCTTGATATGGAATTAAATCCAGGACAAGCTCAGAACAGAGTGCTAAATCACTGAACTTTAAGGAATGAAAAGTTGTTATGAGCCGCAATTCTAAATTCCTTTTTTCTTTTATTTAACCAAATCAAGCCTGTCTGTATCCTAATAGAGCCTTTTTGTACCCAGGTATTTCTCAATATGATAGAACTATTGCACACATGTGCAACAGTTTGCATCAGAAAGATCTTGCATTTTCTATTGCATACAGATTTATGCTTGCAAAGTCAAGGCATCACTTTGAGTATATTCAGTTATGCTCTACCCAAAAGAGAAAGTTTGCTTTTAATATTTATCTCATTGAGATTAGGTGGATCTGTTGCATTAATGCTGAGAGTTGCTGATTATAATAATGTTAAATCAATATGAATAAACTCCTCACCTTTTATGCTGTGCTTTTATCCTTTTATTTTTTTAATGAACTGAAGGCAGAAATTTGACCACCACCTTGAGTCTTATCAATATAAATTGGTGAATATACATAAATTGTATTTGTCTGAATTTTAACATTTGGAACATTGGGAAGTGTGTATCAGGAAAAATAGGATGAGCAAGGAAGTACTTTAAGTATCTGCTGTCTGTGTTAGTTTCCCTGGCTGCAGTTTCCCTAGTGGATAAATATTCAGCTTGGTTTATATTTTTATTTCATTGCTTGTGCCACGTGAGGTGAAGGATATTGAAACAGGGAGAATCTGGGCAGCTGCCACCAGACCCTCTCTTTTTTTCTTTCACCAGGGGCTGCAGGGCTGAACTTCCATGTTGCGTGGGGCTTGAAACTACATCTAAATATTACTGAACATGTTGTACTTGGAAATATTACCAGTGTGGATTCTGAGAATTTCCTACATCTGTTGGGAAGTTTGGCAACCTGGGTGGGAGAATGACGGCTCAGTAGGCCTGACCAGGCTGCTGTCTGTCCAGCTACCCAAAAGGAAAGCACTCACCTGTTCTGAGATGTGCAGGAAGGCTGGCACTGTGTGAAGTACTGGATTTGGTGCGCAGGAGTGAGGTAGGAATGACATACATCTGCAATAGGTCTGATATATTTGTGCCACGCCCTAATGCATGTGCAGCAAGACCAACACCTTCATGCAGGTGAACTGGTAGTGACAGTCTATATGGGTTTTGCTTACACCAACAGTAAGGTAGCCCATATTATGCAATTCACTTTGCAACTACAGAAAAACCTGAAGCCCTAATGTTCATCATACTCAAAACCTGGGACAAATCGGTGCTGGGGTGTACCAGCTGTCAGGCTCCGACTGACTCTGTCAATACTACATGTTCAGACCTACAAGCAGGTGTAATACCCATGGGAACAACTCTTTTGTGCTTGTTCTGATTGATTCCAGGAAGTGCATTTAATCCTAAATTTAATTCTCTGTTTTTTAACAGATACATTAATTGCAGCAACTAAAAATAAACTGATTATAGACTAAATTTAAGTCTAGATTAAATCAATTGTCAAAGTCTGACAGCAGGATTTCCTACTCATTAATGCAGGGATGACTATTACTGCCGTGTTCCTATTTGCTTTTTCTTCCAAACCCTGATTTCAGGTGTGGCTGTCCTTAAAATGTTCTTTCCTTCTCCATTTGCAAGGTTATCTGGAGAACCTTAAAGAATAAAACACTCCCCGTGAAGACAACTGCAAGAACATATGGAACATAGGAGCCCTGGCATATATTGAACTCAAGGACCTCACTGTTGTGATGGATGCTGTTCCCAGCTCAGAAAACGACTTATTAGTTGGTCAAAGGTAAGTTCAATAGCATGTACATTGCTGCTATTATTATTTCAGCTTTTTTTTTTTTCTGAAGGAAGAATTAAGTTTGGTGTCTGTCAATGGAGCTCCTCCCCTGCATTCACCTCCACCCAGCAAAATCTCTAGCAACTGATGGCAAGTTTTAACAGCTTCAGAGGAAAGGTTACAGATCTGAAAGATAATTAAGTTTCTACAGGTTTAATGAAAATAAGTGGCTTTGTAGAAGCAATTTTATCGTCAATGAAAATACAGCCAGATAGGGTATTTGCTCTGTTTGGTCTACCACTTTATCATCCAACACACATTCTTTAGCCATTAGCATTGGTGTGTAGTTTCAAAACACCTACAGCAATGTAGCCTTATGGCAGCTTGCAACTAGGGAGTGGAAACATTGACTATGAAGGGAAAGTGGCCAGGGAAGAAGGGGGTATGCTGGAACTATTGCTGTCATGGCTAGGTATGATGGTTTTGGCTAGGACAAAGTTAATTTTCTTCATAGTGTCCGGTATGGGGCTATGTTTTGGATTTGTGCTGGAAACAGTGTTGATAATGCAAGGATATTTTAGTTGCTGCTGAGAAGCTTACACAGAGTCAAGGCCTTTTCTGCTTCTCACACCACCAGAACGTTGGCTGGAGTGCACAAGGAGTTGGGAGGTGAATCAGCTTGGACAGCTGATCCCAACTGACCAAAGAGATATTCCATTCCATGTAGCGTCATACTCAGCATATAAGCCGGGGTAGGAGAAGAAGGAAGTGAGGGGACATTTGGAGTTATGGTGTTTGTCTTCCCAAGTAACCATTACATGTGATGGAGCCCTGCCTTATTGGAGGTGGCTGAACACCTGCCTGCAGATGGGAAGTAGTGAATGGGTTCCCTGTTTTGTTTCATTTGTGTGCATGGTTTTTGCTTTTAAACTGTCTTTATCTCAAACCACAAGTTTTCTCACTTTCACTCTTTGGACTCTTTGTGCCACCCAAATGCTGGGGGAGTGAGCAAGCACTTCTGTGGTGTGTAGTTGCTGGCTGGGGTTAAATCGTGACATTGGGGAATAGGACTTAACAGGTACCAAGGTGATAGGGCACATGGATATGAAGGGGAACTGACATCATTAGCTCTCTTAAATGGTATTTTTGAGGACAGAGTATGGAACTTATCACACAAATCCATGGGGAAAGGTGGCACTTTTCATTCTACTTGTCTTGGAACAACTTGTTTGTGAGCTTTGAAAGCTTAGTACCTTTTTGTTTCACAGTCAAACAGAGCACTTCTTGGTGCATCCAAGCTGGCCCTAACACTACAGTCTCCATGAACATGCCTAAAATGCTTGCAGTCTGTGGAATTCTTCCTTCTCTGTCCTAATTCCATTTTTGGCTTCTTTGCTGAGAAAGCTGACAGTTTTCCTGCCAGGTCTGATAGGTTTTTTAGAATAAGCTAACCATGGGCAAACTTTTGTTTGAAATAGGAGCACATGAAATTTTAGCATTAGCCAAGATGCAGCCCAGAAAGTAAAGCAGAACACTGCACATCTTGTGGCATAAGAAACAGCCCTAAAAAGATTGTTGTGCCTCCACAGTCCCTCTGGCTTAGCTCGATTTGTGAAGCAATTGTACTGCTTTCAACATCTCTGTAATCTTCCCCAAATTCTAGAGATGCTTTATATGGGTCACAGAATCCCAGACTGGTTTGGGTTGGAAGGGACCTTAAAGCTCATCCAGTTCCAACCCCCTGCCACGGGCAGGGGCACCTTCCATTAGACCAGGTTGCTCCAAGCCCCATCCAACCTGGCCTTGAACACTGCCAGGGATGAGGCAGCCACAGCTTCTCTGGGCACCCTGTGCCAGCGCCTCAGCACCCTCACAGGGAAGAATTTCTTCCTAATGTTTCATCTCAGTCTCCCTCTGTCAGTGAAGCTTGCAGGTATTTCAACTGAGCCATTTAAATACTCTACAAACACACTGTTTCACTTGACTAAACCAGTTTTCTCTTGCCTTCTGTAACTTCACCCAAGGAAACAATAAAAAGCAGTTTGTGTCCAGGCTATTAAGTTCTGATCATGCCTAAAAATTAATTGCAAAAAAATCCTTCTTCCAGATACACAAATCATCCAAGAATAAGCCTCCTCATTCACTACACTTGATTTATGTCCAGGAAGACAGCGACTGCGGGAGCTTGAGCAAATTCATGCTTTCTATCAGCCTGTTTAGATTAGATTTCCAAGACAATTGTTGTGGGCATCTCTGGTATAAATTAATGGTTAATTTAATTTGACCTTTTTAAAATGCAAACACCATGACTAACCACCTTAAATATCTGGCATAAGTTGCCTGATTTAATAAATGCAGTTTGCTTTCTTTGTTATTGCTTATTGTGTGTTTTCAGAGTTTTCTCCAGTCACTTCCCTAATGTAATCAAACTGAAATGGAAGTCAGATGACTGCCAAATGGGTAGGCAGCTCTGAACCTAATAAAAACAGGTAGCCGTGGCATTATTTATCTGCCACAAAATAGATGCCTTCGCACTGTTTCATGACTGTTTCAGAGGTGATGTTACAGCTCGTGTTCCCTCCCATTGCACATGCCTCTTCCTCTTGAAAGCCTACCCTCCCTTTGCAACTACAGCAGTTACATGGAGAATTAAAGGAATATAGTTAACTACTCTCTCAGTTTTTAAAGGAAAGTTAAATGTTTATATACTGGCTTTAATTGTAGCTGCAGGCTCAGCAGCCCCACTCTCTGCTTCCCTCAGCCTAGCACAGTGATCACCACCTGCCTCAGCGCTGACCGATTGATAACTCTGTTCCGATCCCGACCCTCACGCCAGTAGATAGAAACGAAAAGGAAAGCGCTGGGAGCATTATGTGCCCTAAAGCAACACCTTCCCTCACGAATTCAGCTTCAGAGGCCGGGCCGGGGTCTGAGCGGGAACTGGGAGCTGCTGCAGAACCGGCTGGGACTGGCTGGAACCGGCGGCACAGCCCCTGCCCTCCCTTCAGGAAGGAGCGGCTGCAGGAGTTCCGAGCTGCCGCCGTTATGCCCCCGGCTGTGGTCGTGGTGTAAGGCAAGTAGTAGCTAGCATTTTCCACAGCACTTCAGGTACCCACATAATGCTCTTATGCGGCCACGATGGCACCCCAAAAAAGGTGTCCCTGTCTGAGGAGAGACGGGGTTCGAAACTGCACGTGAGGCCTCCGCAGCTCCTCAGGATTTTGCTATGGGATGTGGGGCTGTTGGAGCGAGTCCGGAGGAAGCCATGGAGATGCTCCAAGGGCTGGAGCAGCTCTGCTCTGGAGACGGGCTGAGGGAGCTGGGCTGGTTCAGCCTGGAGAAGAGAAGGCTCCTTAAGGGGAGACCTTAGAGCAGCTTCCAGTGCCTAAAGGGGCTGACAAGTAAACCTGGAGAGGGGCTTTTGACAAGGGCCTGTAGGGAGAGGACAAGAGGGAATAGCTTTCAACTGTTAACACTTTCTGATCTTGGTCAATATAACTTCGAACACGTTGGGGTTTTGTTTTTTCCCCTCTGTCTTAATTTTGGCCGGTCTAAGCATTCTCTGTTCTTGCCCTTTAAAATCTCAGTGTCATTTCCCTTCACTATGATAATCTCTTGAGTATGGTGCTGTTTTGCCTTGAGTGCCTTATACACCTGTTTTATAGATAAAACTGCCATTAAAGTTGGACAGCATTATAGGATAGATTTGTTCAGTATGGTCTAGTGAGATTTTGCCATTACTGGAAAATGGTTCATGCCCTAAATTTGTGAGGAAAAAAAAAAAAAAAGGAATTCTGCTGTTTAGTATTAAGTAGTTCTAAAGTAACATGAATTGGATGGAGCTTGTAGCAACATCACTCTAGCGGAAGGTGGCCCGGCCTAGGGCAGGGGGTTGGAACTGAATGAGCTTTAAGGTCCCCTCCAACCCAAACCAGTCTGGGATTCTATGAATTAACAAATACCTATTATTTTTTTCTTCACAACTCTGCTTCACCAGTTTAATTACTTGTATTCAGTTACCAGAAAGATATTTAGCATTTCTGTCTCATAGTTTTGCCGCAGCCTTTGTAGCTTTCTGCCACAGGGTATGAAAGAAATATGAAAGATATTTCTGTAGCATTGTGGGACAAGAATTGTTTAAAAGTGATCCTTTACCTCACATTTAGGGAAAAACACATCTGATAATCAGCTACTTCCACAGTTATTTGAACAGTTTTCTATGCATTTATGTTTGTTAGTTTTTACTTAAAATGATCATTAAGATAACTGTCTTTTTTTTTGTAGCTGTATGTGGGTTTTGGTAACAATATTTCAATTGCTTAGCTGTCAGGAACAGTAAAAATAATAGCTGATAGTAGGAGTTGGTTCTGTACAGCTGTCTAGCTTGCTTTATTCATCCACCTGGCTTTTACTGTTTAAAGTAATTTTGCAGGTTCATCAGAGATGAATTATCTGTCTGTCTTAATTTCAGGTACTGAAAAAACCAGGCTGCTAACAAGCTCAAGCTTATAGGGTGCCCATACATGGTTCTGCTGTAAGAAACTACTTTTTTGTTTTATCTTATTGCTGTTGACAGGCTGACTTATTTAATTTTCATCATCTACATCAAATGGTGTTGATAATGCTCATTAATTCCAGAAGACGTATGTCCAAAACTGTGATGTTAGCAGTATTTATTAATTTTTATTTTTTTTACTTCACAAAATTATCTGTTTACTTTTGTAACCCTCCCCACTTTCTGACTACCTCATCAAAACAGTTCTGAGCAGCCCTGGTTAGTCAGCATCTGACATCTTTCTAGATGAAACTGGAGAATGATAAAGGCTGATTGAACTGAAGTTAATTTCCATTTGGCTTTTACCTTCTAATTATTTAGCAGCTAAGCATCTAAACCCCTTTAGTAGGGCTTCCCTGCAGAGCCCTTAGTAAACAGTACTTAGCTCAGTACAGTTTGGCTACCTCAGAAGAAATGTTGCAGCTGAAGTAATTTTGAAGTATTTGTAAGCTGAGAAACATTGTTGCTCATGGCAGTGTAATGAAATTTATCAATTGGAATAAAAATGTACTAGTTAATGCATGGAAAAATTCAAACTAGTAAGTGTATAACATTTAACGGCAGACTTGCTGACATGCAGAATTAAGTTATTCTGAATACTGCGTTAGCGCGAGCAAGAAATAGTATCACAAAATAGAAAATTTATGGCGGTACTTCGTAAAAGGAATGCATTTTTAGGCTCATGATTTGTTTTTTTCCTAAGATGTTGATTGCAGCCCATCCTTACTGCTTTAGAGTAGAGTGCTTCAAATGTTTTGGCAGGAGCCAGTGTCTTAATGCGTGTATGTGATCAGTTTTGGTGTTAAATTAATGTAGCTCTCCTGACATTTAGCCTAAAATGCAGAAGCAGAGGAAGCTACCAAATTAAGTTTCATGATGTCCTGCCTAATAGAACCCCCAAACCACCCAAATTTACAAGGTGCGGTTCATGTTCTGTTGTTTAACTGATGCACATAATTCCCAAATCTCCCTGGAGCATTTTTCCTTGAAATACCGTATCAGTCCCAGTAATGATAAGAGCTCCTCTGATCTGCTATGAAGAAGTCTCAGTGGTAAGGTGGCCCACTCTTACGTTGGATCATTACGTTTGGGATTGTGTCACAGCACATTTCTGTTGATTTCTACCAGAGGACTTGGGCATGTGGTTCCGTGAAGAAAGAAGGTATGGAAGGCTGTATAGGGTAAATATAATGGATTTTGGGATATGCAGAATCTGCCTTAAAGGATATCTTTTCATTGATGTCAATGATAGATACAGAAGAGGATTGTGAGATTTTAAGGCAGAATCTTGGGTTATTGGGATTTATAAAAAAAAACGAACCCAAAACCTAGCAAATAATATTGTTCATGCTTGAAAGCATATAGAGACTGATGTCACTGTAAGAGAAAAATGTGGGAGGTGTAACTTGAGATGGATGAGGATTGTATTTATTGAAAATTAATGATAGGTATGTTTTTATGTGGATTTTTAGTTTCAGACATAATTTGTTAGAAATAAGAAAAAGTCACAATAACTTAAAAATTCAGTGAGACTCTAGGGAAAATCACAAGGAGTACCAGCTGGTTTTTTAGGTGGTCATCCTTCATTTGGAAGTAGGTAAGAATATGCACATCTGCACACAGTGTATGCGTTCATCTGTATGCATGCACATGCATTGACCCAAACGTCTCTTAATTTGCTGAAAGAAGCAAAATAGAGAAGGTGCCATCTTTCAGACGTGATGTAAAGTTCAGATTGCATTGATTTATTGTCTTTAAAACTCTGTTGTTTGCTACAGGTATTAATCCTAATTTTGAGAGTAAGTTCTAGTTCGGGTAATTACATTCTGCCTGCCTCCAACGCCTCCTGTAGCTTCAGTTAATTAAATATTCCTCACTATTTGTGTTGAATCACTGGCTGGCACATCTGTCTGCAGGTATGTAAATAGAAACTTCAGTTAATTTTTAACCTGAAATTTAGTAAAGGACTGGGGTGCCTGAAAACAAGTAAAACTTCTGTTTAATTAAAATAGTGCATAGTAATAATATTAGTTATTTTATGCAAGTTAAAAGACTATTTCAGACATTCTTTTTTTTAGTAGAAAAAATTCCATACATTGTTAGTATATGGGATGCAAATTATATACTTGCTGTCTTTCTCAATAAATTGTGATTGAGTTAGATCCACAAAGAGCATTAAGACAGCTCTGTGTTGTGTTTGCTGATGCATGGGTGGCTCTGAGCGACTAATTCCCTTGAGTGATTTGGTGAATAATGTACTTTTTGACTAAATTTCTCTTACAGGGAGCATTTATAAGAAACATCAAAGTTACATGGAAGGCTGATACTAATTTTTAAATATTCAGAGTACAGATAAATAAGCCTGGAAGTCCAGTTCTGTCAAAAAGAAGTGTTTTTTTTTTGTAGGAAGTATATTATGGGTTTTATCATTGTTTTGAGGGCTTCCATGTTTTGTCCTGATTGGCAGCCTAAGTAGCACCACTGTTTCTTCCTTTGTTTTAGTTATATTTTTTTACTTACTGTGCAGAAGCATACTCATGGTGCTGTTGAGCTTCATACTCCGAAGAACCTCAGGTTAAATAGCTTGCACACACAGCAGTAGGCTGAGTTTGATGGAATAAACTTGTAAATACAGAGGAAAACTAAGAATCAGAGGGGAAATCAGTTTGAGAGGTGTTATCACTGACGTTGGGGAACCTAGAAAAAACTTCCACCCCTAGAAAATCCTTCCGCCCCTCCCATACCAATATTGGTGGTGCAGTGGCCCATGACACCGAGAATGCAATAGCAGGCAGACAGACTTGGAATGACTGCTGAGACACATGGTGTAGCTTGAAGGAGTTGTACAATTAGATATTAAATGCCCTTTCTGCTCTGTATGACTGTAAAGCCTACCAAAATCCCAGAGTTAACTAGCGAAAACGGTTGAGGTTTCCTACCTCCTTCCAGACACATCTGGGTGGATTTCTATACAAAAGAGTACAAATAAGCCTTTCTTACGAGTGGTATTGAGGATGGGTCTCTTTCTCCTTGTCTGTGCTTACTTCACAAAGCTCATTAGAATAATAAGTAGCAGCTGTGTGTCCCTTTTTGTCATTCAAATCTCCAGTCCTGACATGAGCCTGATAAGTAGGAAAGTACAGTTTTTACTTTGTGGGAGATCCTCTGCCTGAACATTAATGTCATTTTCCATACTTGCTGTTAGAAAAAGCAACTTAAATTTGCTTCTCCTGCTTGCTGCTTAGCATGTCTGGAGAAGTCAGTGCTGGATGGAGCAAATCCATGCTGGTTTTATTTGTCTCTACCTTTTGTAATATTAAGTGAAGTAAATCTAAACACAGGCTTTATGCTGTCAGGAGAAGTCCAGCCACCTGCTCCACATGCTGGCAGTTTACACAGTCATTTTCCTGCAGTACGGATGTTTTGCCATTTCACTTCAGCAGGCTTTAAAGGTCCCCACAGTAAAGATACTCTGAGACTTGTATTTCGTTTCAGGGCAAAAGAAAATAAAGTAGAAATTACATTTGGTGAGGTGAACACCAAGATGAGGTGTGTGCTTGAGAGTAGCTTATATTCTTTTTTTCCTTCTTTTTAAAAGGAGTTTTTATAATACCCCATCTGTTGTAACAGCTGTCTACATATTTTCTGCCATCAGGGAATCCATATTTCTGAATCTTGTTGGTCTTTGACAGTATAAGGCATACTAGAATTGAAGTTGGTTTTTGAATATTTTTCTCCTCTAAGTAAGAATAGCTTAAGTCTGTAGAGGTTTATTCTGACATTTCTGGTTGAGTAACCAGGGAGCTGATAGGTATTTCTAACACTTCTTTACAAGTCTTTTAAAATGCAGAAGGAATTGTTAATTGAGATTTAATTGTTTAGGAAAGGACTTCCCCCCAAGGAATCCTTAGGTCTTTTTTTATAGGTGTTAATAATGTCACAACAGTCTTGACTGTCAACATTTCTGTTTCTGAAGGTGTTGGCAGTCAGGCAGGCATGCTTGGTGGTGGCATTTGTTGTCTTTAAGTAAAGTAATCCACTGCTGGAGAGCATCTTAAAAATTAGCCTTTCTGTGATTACCTTTTGAATCCCATTGAAGACCTGGGAATCACTGCCTTTCTCCCATCAGAATGTAGGAATTCAACCTGCTGTCCCTCATGGGAGTCCCTCATGTCTAATGTTTGCTTTTGTTTTGAACTCCATTCTGTTGGGAATGGAGTCCGTTGCCCAGCTTCTCAGGTGTTGTGGTTTAAGCTTGTAAACATTCTAAGCAGTAGCTACAAACATTGGTAAAGGTGCTAGGGCTGTTTAGACTGACTTTTTGTTTTCTGTGATGGAACGAAAGTTTTTTCCAGAAGAACTTAGGTAAAGCATGTCACACAGGATGTGAAGTACTGCAGTGCTGTATAGGGTGCCTATAGGAATTACTGTATTTGGCTTCATCTTTCATCTCTAAGAAGAAAGAAAAAAAACCCAGCTGTGTGAAGTAAGTTTACTTACTATGAAAACTTTCTTCCTCAATGGAGTTTTAAGATCACAAACAAGGTAAAACATACAGGTGTGAGTTAAAATGGAGCTTTTATTTACAGTGCATTTTTGCCTGAAATGCTCAACAGTCCTGATAGACCTTCTTAAAACCAGAAGGCAGAATACTCAAGTGGCATAAACATGAAAGAACATTCCCATTCTCCCTTTAGCAAACTGTTCATCTACCTTTTTGATCCATTACTTTTGCAGGTTATACACCCAAAGTCCTTTTCTCCTCTGGGTGCATGTGTTTAACTTCCAGTAATACCAGTGAATCTTTAAGGGCAGTCATGTTTTCAAGAGCCTCTAGAAACTCATGAACTGTGTGTTTTGTCTAGTTTCCTTCCAGTGCAAGCCTCTGCTTTAGCTGTTTGAGGCCAGCTTCTGCAACATGCTGCTGTAGCTTGGAGAGTTCATGTAATAAAGGTTGCTTGGGACAGACAGTTTCACATCTCTCAACAAACTTGTCCTGTGGTCTTCTTCCTTAACTGCATGCTCTTACGGGGTGGTTACTCACAAAAGTCTGTCTTCAGTAGTTTGTAGCTGCCATATGTTTTCATATGAGTTAGCCAGTACCTTACCTTTTTTTTGTTGTTGTTCTAGTGATGCTGCAGCTGAATTCCGGCTGGAAGCTCACACAAGAATAACAGCAGTTACAACTGAGATGTATATCTTTCCTCCTATGGAAATTAAGTTCTTATCATCTCAGTGCCTTATTTGCAAAGGCCTATATTTGTAGCACTATTTATCTTCCCTGAAGGGAACTGTATGAGACCCTGGATATGAGTAATGGCTTTTCTTAATCAGCCTTTTGAATTGCCATTGTTTTGTGTGCCTTTGTTAGAACATCAAGCACAGTGGTGGGTGTTTTGTGAAACAAGGTGCTTTCTGCTAAGAGCTTGTAATTTAAACAAAGAAGTAGCAATCAGAAGAGGGGCTGGCATGCCCTGGCACTCAAAATTCAAGGGCTGAGGGCTTTCTGTACTGAGGGTAAGAGTGAAGGAAAGAATGAACAAACACCAGACAGACCAGAGTTCCTATGTCAGTGTAATCTGCCAGTACTAGTTTAACAGGCTGTGTTGGCTTTGATTTGTACATTTTAGGTTTATGTAGCTTCTTCCCCTGCTTATTTTGCTGTCGCATTTTCTTTGATCACTATCTCAGGATTATGTAAAGATTCAACCTACCTTTGCTTTAATATGCTGTTTCTGTTGTTTTTCCTGCTTAAAATCTGCTCTCCAGATTTCTTGTCAGCCCCTTCAGGCACTGGAAGCTGCTCTAAGGTCTCTGCAGAGCCTTCTCTTCTCCAGGCTGAACAAGCCCAGCTCTCTCAGCCTGTCTCCAGAGCAGAGCTGCTCCAGCCCTCAAAGCATCTCCATTGCCTCCTCTGGACTTACTCCAACAGGTCCATGTTCCTCTTGTGTTGTCACCCCCAGAGCTGGATGCAGGACTGCAGGTGGGAGATGAGTAGAGCATTCAGGGCCCAGAGATGTGGCGTGGTTTTCTAGCTCAAGTAGGGAACCATGACTTTGCTTTTTCTTCTTTCTCAGAGAACTTGAAACAGTGGGTTTGTTAATAGGCAAAACTGCAAGACAGATGATGTACAGGCTCTACTTCCCAAATTGTTTTAAATTGGGGTGAACACCTTTACGTACATTTTATAGATGTAGAGGACAAAGTCAGGAAGCTGGCTAGTGGCAAAGCTGGTGCTGGCAACGCACCTTCCCTCAGCAGCTGCAGGAGCTCTGGTCTCTGCCCTGCTTCTCATGGTAACTGCCTTCCCTGTGTTTCCGTTTGCCTTGCAGAAAAGTCAAATGTTGTAAAATCAACTATTTACATCAAATAGATGTGTTCTCCACCCATATTAGTATTCATAGAATGCCTATTGGTTAGTGATACTGATATTGCTAACAGCAGAAAGAAAAGCAGTAAAAAAGAATATAATTTAGAGTTATCACAGTATCAGATAAAACCCCTTAATTTCTTCTCTCAGCACTGCGCAGCTGTAAATGGGTGATGTATAGCACTCCTGTGAATGCAAGTTACATGTCCACCTTGTCTCTGCCATTTATTGCATTTAGGTGAGAGCTTGGGTAGTGCTCATTTCATGACTATTGATTCAAGGTAAGTGAATATGTCACAGTACATGGATTTATCTGTTGTCCTTCAGCTTCTCCACCCATTGCAGCAGGAAATACATCTTGGAGTTGAGTTCAGTCATGACTGCCAGGATTTGAAGGCTGTGGGTGGACTGCCCTACTTTCAAACCAAGTAATAGTAAAGACTTTGGTACTTTCTCTCTGCCTTAGTTGTGTGTGAAGTTCTGCTGCTCTACTCCTGTGTAAGCAAGAAAGGAAAAAAGAAAAAAAGAAAAAAAAAAAAGCAGCCATGCCTGTCTCTTCTGTTTGCTTTGGGTAAAATGATCACTTTTGATCCTGAACAACAGTAATTTGAACCTCAAAATTGAATACGCTTCAGGAAGGAGTTGGCTGTTAAGTAAGAGGGGATGTTATTATTTTAAAATCAGAATAGATTGCAATAGAATTGTCCTCATTGTTCCCACATACAAACATATATTGCAACACATACTGAGATACTCTGTGACTCCTAAAGCCCACTGAGAGAAAATCAGGCTTAGGATAAAGAAAAAAGTAGTAATTGATAAAAAGTCTTTGAAGTTTTCTCCCCTCTGAGTTTATGAAGGGTAAAGATTTAAACCTGGTCTAATCCTAGGTATTAAAACCTGCTGGGCACAGGACTACAGGTTGGGGTCTCACCAGAGCAGGGGGGAAGAATCCCCTCCCTCAACCTGCTGGTCACGCTGCTGGGGATGCAGCCCAGGGCACGGTTGATTTCTGGGCTCAAGCATGCACTGCTGGGTCACAGGGAGCTTCTCGTCACCCAGCACCCCCAAGTCCTTCTCTTCACGGCTAGTTTCTGTTCTCCACCCAGCGTGTAATCAGTGTATTGGTAATAACTACAGGGTTACGCAAGTCTGTGTTTTGCACATAAAGTCTGAATGCAGAAAATATATCTCATTTAGAGCTCTGTTTGCTAAGTACCTCATGTTTAGCTGTGAACTGGTTGCTGGAATGTAGCTATACATGAACAGAACAGGTGGTTCAGACGCATTAGGAGGCAGGCTGATGTCTTGCCTCAAAGTATTTTGGAAAACTGACCAAGTGTGCAAGTTTTAACTGTCCTTCACACAATGATCCCTTGCTCATTTTGTAGCAATATGTCTTGGTAGCCACAACTGCGTTGTAGGGGTCATTCAGCACGTTCAGAGAGACAAACTGCTTTTAGACTTTTTCTCCAACCCATTAGGCACAGGCTCTCTGTTTTCAGTGTCAGATGTGACTGTCTTTCTGTCTATTTTTTTCTCCTGAAAATACACGTATTTGTGGGCATGGCAAGGAAAATTACAGTCCCTGCTAATGTTTAAGGCCTGTGTGACGGCATCACAAAGCCATGATTGAGTGCAGTATGTTGTTTAGTATTTGCAGTGTGTCTTTTTCGTTGAAAAGGACCCTCTTTGCCAAAACTCAAATGATAAAGGGAAGCTGGTGGAGTTTTATTACTGTGCTCCATCAGAAGTTTCCTTTTCTGTGTCCCTCTATGCAGAGACAGATTTATTTTACTGTTGCTGGTGCAGATTCAGAATGGCACAAACAGGTTTTTCTTCTACGCATGCCCTTTTAGAGTCAACAGAGTTCTGTGGAGATCATGCAGGGACACCAATGATTCTCCCTGGTGTCTGTTTAAACTGCTGTCTCTTTAATTGCTGATGCAGCTGATCAGAAGCCTATAGCTGGGGCTATAACATTATTTCCTTTCTAATTATTAATAATGTAATTAATGTGATTCTGTGATTCTGTTTCCACATCTTCCATTGCATGATGTTCAGTTTCCCCAGCAAAATAATTTCTCGCCTTCAGGTATACTCTCAGGAAACATGGCTACTTAAGATAGGATAGAAGTTGGTTGCAAAAACCAGTCATCCAGGAATTCTTTGAAGTGCCTTCCTTCACTTGGTTCAGCTTGTTTTAAGACTTAGAGAAATCATTAGTGTGCTATATCTAGTAAATTGTTAAGCTTAGTACTAGGCCTGCACTGATCATCAGAGTGGGATATATAGGCAAAATAGTTAACTTCAAAAGAATACTCTTTAGAAATAAACACATTATTGACATAGCCTCATCTAACATGGCTGTATATTTTTCTGTCTGAGATTAGTGTACTGGTGTGTGCATATGTGCAAATCAGTGGTGTCATAGTGCTGTATTCTGTCCTGTTGCACCTTGGGCAATGTGGAATTCCCTTTTGATGTTCAATTCCTTCCAGCATAGCTACTGCCTGTGGTTGCTTGACAGCATATAGTATCATGTTCGCATGGTGAGGCTGGTATAGTCACTCGCTTCCCAAGTTAGTGCTCTGCAATCTGATTTTAACCCAGTTCTCCTAAGAAGGATTCAAAAATAACTAAGCACAGGAGCTACTAAAAATCATTAGAAGCCAAATTCGTGTAACTCCAGCACTGGTCATTCTCACTTTTGATAATTCCCTGAGTAGGGAATTACTTACATAAGAGGGAAAGAAAATAAATCTCTTTATAGTAAATAATAAGTAGAAAAATTCTTTCTCAAAGGTTGAGGATAGTGTGGGATCATCAGTTCTTTTTTATTTGCTCTGTTACCAGTTTGGAGTTTTCTGGTTTTCGTCTGTCTGGAAGAACAGTGCCTTTTATTCAGTCAGTTCTCCTTATTCTGGCTGACAGTGATTTGAAGCTCTCTAAATGTAAAGATCTGTGGACTATCCAGCTCTTTTATTTCTTCCAGAGGTGGTAATATCCACTGCTGAAATGTAGCATGCTCTGTCTTGTGGCTGATCACATTCACCAGCACTCATCTGTATCTTCCTGCTATTGTGCTTCCCCAAAACCTCAGGGAGGTGGAGTTCTCTGCAGCTGAGTCTCTCTGAGAAATCTGAGAGATTTCAGTTAGCTATGATATTTTTAGCCATGCTGCTTCAGCAAAGTGATCACCTACTGATGCCAGATTGGTCTCCAAATGGCAGACATTAGGTTTCCATGTTCTTTGACCTAAGAACAATCCCAACTGCTATTCCCACAAATAAGGCCAAATGCCAAGTCAGAATCTAGCACTGAGTTATTACTAATTAGTGCACTTAAATGAAAGTCTGCATTACTTTAAATCATAGAATCATAGAATGGTTTGGGTTGCAAAGGACTTTAAAGCTCATCCAGTTCCAACTGCCTGCCGCAGGTGTGGACACCTTCCACTACAGCAGGTTGCTCCGAGCCCTGTCCAACCTGGCCTTGAACACTGCCAGGGATGGAGCAGCCACAGCTTCTCTGGGCAACCTGTGCCAGTGCCTCAGCACCCTCACAGGGAAGAATTTCTTCCTAATGTCTCATCTCAATCTCCCTGTCAGGGTACTTAAAGCCATTCCCCCTAGTCCTATCCCTGCATGCCTTTGTAAAATGTAAATGTACCTTTCTGACTCAGTACTTGCCTTTTCTGTACAGCTGTATATAAACACGCATTCTAATTTTCCATCTTCTTTCCCCCTCCCAGTTTAATTTGCAGTTATCTTCTGTAGTGAGTGACACTTTTGTAGTTCTTAAAACAGCTTTGGTGCGTGTATGCTAAGGTACTTTTCAAATTAATGAGGTAAAGCACATTTGTAGGTGAGAGGCAGATTTAGCAAGCAAGTAATCAATGTAACTTGTAACTCGTGATGCTTAGCAGCGTAGTTGCTATGAGAGATTCTGCAAAGCTAGGCAACAGTTGGCCTCCAAAACAATCACATATTTTTCTTTTAATTACAGTGAAACTTTATGGACCTGTCGTGGTTTAAGCCCAGCTGGAAACACAGAACCACGCAGCTGCTTGCTCACTCCCTTCCCTTCCTCCCCCCCCTCCCCCCGGGGGATGGGGAGGAGAATCGAAAGAATGTAACTCCCATGCGTTGAGGTAAGAACAGTCCAGTAACTAAGGTATAACACAACCACTGCTGCTACCACCAATAATAACAATGATAAGGGAAATAACAAGGGAAGAGAGTACAACCACTCACCACCCGCTGACCAATACCCAGCCCGACCTGAGCAGTGATCTAGCCCTTCCAGGTAACTGCCCCCAGTTTATATACTGGGCATGATGTGCTGTGGTATGGAATACCT
>WYDI02032471.1:63454-81492 GCA_009867235.2 Psittacus erithacus | reverse complement strand
GGAGCCTGGGGGAGCTGCGGCCAGGGGATGCGGGAGCAGACGGCGACCGGGATCCCCCCCCGGCCCCGGGGCGGAGGGATCGGGAGGTTAGAGCAGCTCTTGGCGGGGGGGGGGCGTGTTGGAAAGAGGAGGTGGAAAGAAGGGGTGCTCAGCCGCGAAGGTGAGAGACAGCGATGCTCTCTGCTAGGGCCTGGAGCAAAAACCTTTGTCCCGCAGGTACGATCGGTGCTTTAAGTTGCTAATGGCCCCCGAGGCTCGTGTTTGATGTGGGGCTGGCGGCGGGGGGGCGACACGGAGGCTGCGGGAGAGGGGTGTAAATTAGGCAGACTATGGGGAGGAAAAGAAGGAGGAAGACTGCCTCTACCCTGTCATTCCCGGCCTGCCCCACTCGTGGCCTGCCATGCATGGAAGCGGGGTGCTTAAAAGAAGGAGGGGCACTAGCCCCTGCACCCCCATCCATGCTGCCCATTTGGAAGTGATGGCATGTGGGGAGCAGACCCCTAGGAACAGCCGCAAAACTACCCCCTCCTGAGTGTTTTTACTCCCGTTTTTCCTGAGTGGGGAGCTGGGAGAAGCTGGAAGCACAGCGGGATGAGCCACGGGATGCTGTGGGTTGGGATTGGGAGGCATCTCCCAGAGCCACAGGGCAGGGTGTGTGTGATGGATGCTTTTCCCCACAATGGTTTGATTTTTATATGGGCTCCTCTGGGGGAGGGGGTCTGGGGTGGAGGGGCATGGCTCAGGCCGAAGGGTGATGTCAGGGCCTCGCATGGGGCTTGCAGTGGCAAGACCCCAAAAACCGTTGTGGTGGGGAGTCAGGGGGAAATCCCCTTCCCAAGGAGGGCCCGGGAAAGGGGTGAAACCTAAGATGCTGTTTTCTCTGCAGATCATGGAGGGATGCTAGAAACCCACATCACTCCCAGAGAAAGGCTGGATGGGGGGGAATTATGGACAGAGAAACAACTCTTGGGACTGATTTAGATGTAACTAGCAGATTCCCCCGGCTGAACCCCTCTGCTGGGCTGAATTTAGCAGCGCAAGAGATAATCGGCAGATAACGGCTGATACCCGGGAGGACAGAGGGAGACGGGCAGGCGGCCGAGGAGAGGGGGAGAAGCCGGAGGCAGCGTTGAGAAGGGGTAAGGATGGAAGCGAGACGGGAAGAAGGGGGTTTAAAGGAGCTCTGCATCCACCCACCACCCCCAAAAAGACCCCAGAGGATAGAGCAGTGGCTGGTTTATGTGCGTGTAACCAGCCTTCAATGGAGCGTTTCCACTGGACTCTCCAAAAAGGAGCAGGACCCACAGAAGGGGAAAAAGGAGTGAATTTCTCTCCTGCCTTAAAAATAGTAATGATGATAATAATAAAAAAATCAACTAAACAAAGAGAGAAAAAAAAAAAAAAGACAAAATTGAGTCTGTTTTCGAGCCCTAGGAGACAATAGGAGGAAGCTTTCAGGGGAGGCCCGTAGGAAGGGACTCGCCGGGGTCCCGCGGGGGACAGGGGCAAGGGGACAGAGAAGTACTACCCACCTTTGGTGCTGTGGGCACAGGGGGTGGAGGGGAGCCAGGCCGTGGCCCAGGACACTCCCTCGCTGCGGGGAAGGCAAAGGACTAGGAGATACCTGGCTCCTGCCTGTTCCTGCTTTCTGGGGAGTGATAGGGACCGTGGAGCCCTGCCTTCCCCCCGCTTCCCTTGGTTCCCCAGTGAAGCCAGACTCCTCAGTCCCACTCGCTGACTGGTTTGCCCACATCACGTGGAAATGGGTGGCGATGGGAGGAAAGTGCCGGGGTAACGGTGGGGGATGTCTGGTATCTGTTGCACCATCAGCCGGGAGCCAGGTTTCATTGCTGTGCAAGGGAAGGGGAAAAGGGAGATAATAATAAAATCAAGCCACCACCACGGGCACGGCCCCACGGCCGGCCCCACACTGCAGGCAAAGTCCAGCCGGGCTGCCCTGCTCCGCACCTCCCCTGCACCCAGACGGACACCCAGGCACAGCCCACGCAAGTAAAAAGGGGTATGTTCGTGGGGGCACGGACACCCCGCCACCCCAGCTCCTCTGTCCCTTTGGAGGCACTCCCCTTTCGTAGGGATATTGCACAGAGTGGGGATTTCTCCAACATCTTGCCCCAAACCCCTTTATGGTCCAAGCAGAGTGAAGAGGTGGCAGCCTCTGTCCCCTCCACCCCAGTTTACTTGAGAGTGCTCCCCTAAACTGGACACCCATCTTTTCACCCCCGCTGCCTCCCTGTGTGCTGGGGGTCTAAAGGTTAATGATGCAGCACAGAGCCAATTCAAGGAATAATGCTGACACCCTTAATTCTTCCTCCACTCTGGTTCTGGGATTTCCCTTGGAAATTTGGGGTCTTACCTGAGGTGGGGGATGGCAGCAGGTTTTGGGGCTTGGAAAGAAAAAATATCTTTGAGGAATTAAATATATTCCTATGAAAGAGGTGAAGAGAGCAGGGTTTGTGGGGGAGGGACAGGCACAAGGAGGGGGAAGAGATTTATATAAGGGAGGAATGGACAGTGAAGGGAGTGCTCGGGGAGTCCCTCCATCCTCTGCCCCAGAACTGCCCGCAGCCCCCCTGTTACTCTGGGGTACCCTGTATGGGAGGCACAGAGAGTCTGTGACCGGGAAACCCCAAAAAGGGTGCCCCAGCCCTGCTCAGAGCCTAAAAATGTTTCTCCACATAAATCAGGGCAGATACAGCAATAGAGGCAGGAAGATGGTTAAAGGCACCTATAGAAATAAAGTTACAGGCGTATAAATAGGGCATAGAGAAATAAGGGTCACAGTGCGCCTTGTTCGATATTTATATTTTAAGCACACGGGGTAAATCTGCATGTAACAATGAGTATGTAGTTCTATACTTACCAAAACAAACACTGCCTATAGATGGGACTTAATGCATGTCTTACATATAAATATATATCGACCCCTGTACCTAAATATACAGTGTAATTTATACCACGCTGTGTGAATGTGTATATATAAAAATATGCTTCTGAACACAGAGCTGTCAGTGGGCAGAGAAAGAAGGGAGAATTAAACATGTCGATGTCTTTCATTTCTTTCCTTCTCCAAAGCAGCTGTGTATCCAGATGTTCAGGGCTCGGGACACGCATCTCCCTCTCCACGCCTTGCAAAATTCTCGGTGATTTTCTCTACTAAATCTTTGTTGAATTCTTACTAAATATCAGCGCTTTCCTTAAAAAAAGAAAGCAAAAATCCAATTAAACCCTATTAAAACAGCCCTAGCAGCTCTCCCACGAGCCGATGATTTCAAGGACCTGCCTTGGGTTTGTCTCTTCTAGGAAAAAACGCGCACACACAGAATAAAGTAGCCCGTGGCCAGATCCAGCCTCTTTCAATGAGGAAATACCGGTCCTCGGCGCCGAGCATCGCATCGCGGCCGGTACGCACAGCCAGAAAGCTACGCCGTGAGGAGCCGAGCCCCAGCCTTAAGTGCCAGACTTGAGGGAGAGGATGGATTTCGGACACTTTCTATGTCCCCCAAAAACCCCAAAATGCAAAGGATGGGACAGGGACAGAGCCCAGCGACAAGGAGGGAAAAAAAATCTCAGCTCTGCACTCCGAGGAGCCTTTTTCCCTGCGCGGTCAACGAAATCTGGCTGAAAATAACCGTGCGGAGCAAACCTCAGCCTTTCCGCTCTCTCTTCCAGTCCCCTCTTTCTCCCCAAGGAGGAAATAAATCGATACAGTGCCATTTTGGGGGGGTCATTTTGTTCGGGCTTTTTCCCCTCATTGGAGTTAATTCCGCGGCGGGTTTAGAGTTAAAGCTGCGGGTGGTGGTAGATGCCCCCGTAAGAGCCAGTGAACAAGAGAAGGAAAAAGAAAGGGAAAAAGAAAAATCTACGTTAGGAATTTGGGTGAGGGGAGGGGGGAATTTTATTTAAAAATTTCTCTTCAGGACTGCAATGAAAATCGAATTTTTAAAATCTCACTCAAAAAAAAAAAAAAAAGAAAAAAAAAAGGAAAAATCCCACCAAAAAACCCCAAACCAACCCCAAAAAAGGTTAAAGAATGGAGGAAAGAAAAAAACTCAGCGAGCAAGCGTGGTTTTATCAGGGCAAAACAGAGCCAAAGAGGTCGGTGCAGCACTCCCGGGGTTTGTGAGCCGTTTTGGGGGGGTGCTGTTATCATTGATTTACTTATCCCATGCGGGGAGGGGGTCTGGGGGTGAGGGGTGTTCTGGACTTTACGGGCTGCCTAAGCACTGGGTAGCACGGACCTATGGCTGCCTATCTATAGGTGTGTATCTATAGGTGTATGTCTTTTGGTGTGTGTATCTATAGGTGTATGGGGGATACGGAGATGCAGCCGGCGGGGTTTGTTCTGCGCTGTTTTGTATTAGAGCATCCGGTGGAATTCAGAAGGTGGCGGGGGGATGTCCCAAGCAGAGGGGGACATGGTTTAGCACTCCCGGCTTTTGGGGGTGTCAGAATGGGGGGAGGGGAGATGGTTTTGGGGGGGTCAGGCCCCTGCGAGCCCGGAGACATCTCGGGGCGGCCCCGAAGCAGAACGCACCCACTTCCCCTACCCGCCTTTGGGGTTTAGGGATGGAGGAGGGTGGAAGAGATGCTCATGCCTCCCCCCAGATCTGGCAGACACAGAGAAAGGGGGTGACCCTGAGCATCAAACCGCGGTAGAGAGCTGCTGGGAGTCAATCAGCCTTCCCGCCAGCGGGACCGATCCTGGCTCCTCCTAAAGCCCCTGGTTAAACTCAGAATCCTCATCTTGCACACCCTGGCACCCCTGTCCACGGGCGTGTGGCCCAAGGAAAGAAACCCCGCATGGGACTGAGGACATGGGGGGGGGGGCAACCCCAAACCAAGCGAGTATGTAAGCAGGAAGGTGTCAGAGCAGGAGGGGGGCCCTGCTTTGGCTGCCACCCCCACCCCGGCTTATCAAAGTCCCTTGTCACACCTTCAGAGACACTTTCCTAAACATCTGTCACATCTGTTTACAGGACAACAGTGGTCCCAAAATGCACACCCCACTCCATTTACACCCTCCCCCCCCCCAGGCCAGTTACTGGTTGGGAGAGGGTGTCCAAACAGCATCATCATTCAGCGGTGCTCCAGGGGCATTTCTGAATCCATTTTGGCCACCCTTTTTGCCCTATAATCTTATGTTACTGCTTTTTCCTTGTATTTTTTCTCCCTAATGGCAATGCAGATAACTTCCCCAAGGACAAAGCCGTGGGATGCAGAGCTGTGTAGAGCAGCGCATTGTGCTCTGATGCAGCAGGAGGTGAGAGGGGCTGAGTGGTGAACATCAGTGCTGGTGTGATTTAGGGAGAGTAAGGATTCAAAACCCACCTGGAACTGGCATCTTTAGGGAAACAGGAGCCACAGAATGTGAACACATGCCCTGGCTGTGCCTTTGCATGTGCATGGACGATCCTGGCTACAGGGGACAGAGGTGTCCTAGGGTACAATGGAAATACAGGGTGGATCAACGTGCTACACTCCTGTTCAGCTTCACTGCCAAAATCCACCACTCAAATCAGGATGCATTGCTGCTGGGGTTCCCATTGCCCACTTACACTGCTGACAACATGTGCAGCTTTATTGCCATCACGTCAAAAGACCGGGGTGAGGCAACAGCACTAAAAACACACATCTGGAGCACACCTGCTGGGAAACCACCTTCCTGGTTGCTGGGTGCCCATGGGTGCCTCAGGCCCAGGCACAGCCCCTCATTCTGGAGGCAGTGGCAGTGGTGATGGAAAGCCCCTTCCCACGTCAAAGAGGCTGGAAGTGACTTCTGCACCAGGCTGCCTGGGATGCGTGGGCATGCACTGCAGAACCTCAGCTGGCATTACTACCCAACTATTCACCTACTCATCTATCCATCTATTCATCTATCCGCCTACCCATCTATCTAGACATATATCCATATATCCAATATCTATGTAACTTTCTAGTCTATGTCCATTTGATTATTTTTGCCTATCTACTTGCCAACATACCTATTTATCAACACATACCTATCCATGGGTCTCTATTTCTTTCACTTAGGAGTCTTCCTACGTGCCTATATGTATTTGCTCTATGTCCTTATCTGTCACTATATCTTTGTGTGTGGCTGCATCAGTGTACTCCTCCCCATGGATGTCTATTATGGGTCTGTTCATTGAGCCTGTATCCATGCAGGCATCAGTGCCACCTCAGCTGTGGAACTGTCTGTGCCCTTATGCCCATGATGGCTCCCTGCATCCCTTGACAAACAGTGCTGCCTGTATCTCTCCACATCCATGCCTTCACCCTCTGGTCTGCCTGTCCCCCAGACCCACAGGGCAGTTTGTACTCCCTGACAAGGGATGCTGCTGCTACCACAGGCCTATGTGGCTTCCTGCACTCCTAGTCTGTGGCAACAACTGAAAACTCTGGACTCATGGGGCTGCCTTATGGGAATACATACACCCCAGCTCCATGAGGCTGCCTGTGCACAAGGCTTTCTGCACCCTGACTTACAGGGCTGCCTTTACCTTGGACCCCCTGGCACTGCCTCCACTTGACCCACAGCGCTGGCTGCATCTCAGACCCATGGGGCAACCTGTAACCCAAAACCACCGGTCTCTCTACAGCCGGGAGTGATGTGACTGCCTGCAGCCCCAGCTTAGGGGACTGCCTGCTTGCAGCCCCGGCCCCGGGCCGTGCCGTGCAGGGCCGTGCCCAGCCGTGCCGTGCCGTCAGCGGTGCCGTCGGGGCGGCGAGGCCGCTCCTGTCAGCCCCTATTGATGAGGTGTGGGCTGACGGCGGGGAGCGGCGGCTGCCGGCTCCACTCCAGACTCCCCGGCGCTGGGGTCAGTGCCCCGGCCAGCCCCGTCGCCGCCGGGAAGGGAAGGGCTGGACCCGGAGGGATGCCCCTGCTCCCCCTTCCGAGCGGTCGCGCACCGGGTGATGGGAGCGGCAAGCTTGGATATGATGGGAAAGGGCCAATCCTGACACAAGTCCTACACCCCTGGGTGGCAGATGTGGGATCAGGATGGAGGCTTCATCGCTGATTTCCTTCTGCGCTGAAAAAACCCCCCTATTTCTCTCTCTGCACTGGCATATCAGGGTTTGAATTAATCCATGTATTTTGGAGAAGGGAAAACTCAAAGGCAAATGGTAGGGTTTTTATCATGATGCTCAGTGCTCCAAGACCTTAATCTCCAAGTGCCAAATCCATGTGAAATGGTTTCACATGAGCAAAGGACGTGAAGGGTTTCACGTGCAGGCAAGTTTCACGTGCTGGCAGGGCTGAGCAGTAACGTAGGAGGTTGGTTTGACCTTGGACTAGGTTGCCAAAAACACAAAATATTGACGGGTTTAAAAACAGAAAACTTGGGAAAAAGGCATAAAAAATGTCCATTCATTTTCAACAAGGAAAAAAACCCTGTGGCGTAGGGTGAGTGTGAGACCTGAGGTTGACAGCGTCCTCAACAAGAGACACTGCAGGCAGCCAGGAACTTTCTGGGAATCTTCCTCTCTTCACTTGGACCTGTCACAAATGAGTTCCCTGAGCTTGGGACAGTGACTGGGACCAGGCAGATGCTCACACAGCCTCCCTCAAACCCCAGCCCTCAAACCCCTGGCCTCAGCTTTGCAGATTCCTGCACCTAAAACCTTGGACATCCTGAAAGGTGTTTGGGAAACAGCGCACAGGAAGGGCTCAGCATCTTCAGAGTGAGGATGTTTCAGGGGATGGATAAGCAGACCCGGTGCTTTTAAATAGTTGCTAATGTCCAGCTGCTCCTTTGGGTTATATCTGATTTCCATATGATGTCCACAGCAATTTCTGGAGTTGAGGCAACAATGTGGGTGTTTTTCATTTTCCAGCTTTCCAGAAATATGCCTCCAAAAGCCCCTCAGAGCACCCTCTGCCCTGCTGTTCTCCAGCCAAGCAAATGCTGCACCCTTCCCCGGATTCACTCACAGCAGCAGGAATTCAGACTATGCCGTTGAGATTCCTATGGCTGCACAAAAAAAGCTCCTGGTTTCCCTTTGCCATCAGGAGCAGTCTGCTCACCCTCCTGTTTCTCTTTGGGGTTTGTGGTATAAAGAGAAATAGCACTGGTGTTAACATTGCTGGTGCGTTGGCATTACTGAAGAGCAGCAAAGCTGGTGATCCCTTAAATCTGCTGAGTCCCAATCTGGATTTGTCTTTCAGACTTGGCTTGCAGCTTCACACCAAGCTAAGAGTGCTGCCCAGGATGGAAAACCTTGGGTGAAGGTGGCATTTTGTCCTCTTTTTGGAAAACAAGAAAATACACAACACTGTAATCGTAACGGTGGCATGAAAGTTCATTTTATCATGAAATGATATTGTTATCATGAGGCAAAACCCCAGTGAAGCATGCTGCAGAAAGAATACTCAGGTATGCTGGCAAATTGAAATCTAATTAGCCTTCATTCTTAGCTCATTAACACAGTGCTGATATTGTTAATAAACAGTAATATCTGTTAACACACCTGGAGACAGATCCACCTCTGGTTTTCCGTGCATCATACAAACCAGGAGAAATGCTGTGAGTCCTGGGGCTGACAGGGCAGGAGGGGGAGAGGCAGAATGCTGGGCGTTGTTGTGTTGGAGGGGTTTATTGGAAATGGAGAAAGAGAAAAGCCACTTAAGAGGCAGGACAGACTTGAATGTCTATGTAGTTCCAGCTGTTGGTTGTCAATCAATCCATCAACCAATTTATCTATTGTACCAAGTGGAAAAAAATACAGATTTAGACCAAACCTGATGCACTTGTACACACAGCTCTTTGAGTTTGTATTGCACCTGGCTGCTTTGAATAGGTGTATATAGCTCCTGGCTTGCAGAATAGAGCAGCTTGGGCTCAGCCTCATGATATCCTGTCCTGGCCAGGTAGCAGGTACTGGATGGATGCTGTAAGGGGGGTAGTGGGAGATCCTCATCTGTTGTTCAGCCTGGAGAAGAGAAGGCTCTGGTGAGACCTTAGAGAAGCTTCCAGTGCCTAAAGGGGCTACAAGAAATCTGGAGAGGGGCTTTTGACAAGAGAGCCCAGCTCTCTCAGCCTGTCTTCATAGCAGAGGTGCTCCAGCCCTTGGAGCATCTTTGTGGCCTCCTCTGAACTCGCTCCAACAGCTCCACATCCCTCTTATGTTGAGGCCCAGAGCTGGATGCAGGACTGCAGGGGCAGGTCTCATCAGAGTAGAAGGGGAGATGTGTCAATCAGCTGTAGATCCTTAGGAGTTGCTCCTTAGCCATATGAGACTAGAATGAGGCAGCACCATATATTTTTCTTTTCTCTTTTCTGTTTTACAAAGGATCCTTATGTATTTTATAAAGATCACTAAATTAAGCCTCACAACAACACTGCAACATCCTCGTATCTGGGAAGACAAAGGAAAGGATGACTGAAAGGCTTGGTGGGGGGGTTGCAGATGCAGGGCAGGACCCATCTCTCACAAAGCACTTCATCCTGTGCCTTAACACAGGATTATGTATTTTTGGCAGAACAGCTGTGAAGTGTCACTGTAATGCCAGTGGGACATAGGAGGCATCAGAGCTTATTCCAGATGTTAACACCCAAAGATATGTAAAGCATGACGGAGAAATGGCTGAATGCACCCATGGAGGACTCCTCTGCAAAACATAAACTTTTGCCTTCTTCTGGCACGCAAAAAGGCAAGCTTTAGCACCTTTCCCTACAGGCTGTGGTACAGTTGTGTACACATCTGATGTTCGCTCCAGAAAAACACGCGTGTCAGAAGCAGGACTGATTAGGAAATGCATTCTTTGGCTCAGTGGAAAATCCTCCCAAAATCAAGAAAAATGTCATTTGTGTTTCATCTGGAAGAGGCAGAAACACAAACCCAGCAAACTGGAAGGTTCAGTGTTTTGTGCTTCTGGATGAACAAAGCTTCAAAGCAGGACAGTTCAGTTATTTTATTTACCTATTAGTTTTAAATGGAACTGAATTTCACTTTCACAGTTTTTGGGACAGTTTTGATTGGTTTGCTTTTATTATGAAGATTTTGAGACATTTTTGAATGAGTTGCTGTTTGAACTCAATAAAAAGAAAAGCTGGGCTTGAACTGCTATAAGCAAGAAGTTTAAATAGTTCTAATCGTTTTCAGCTACATTTAGGGTTGAGTTTTTGTATGTCCAAAGCACAATATAATGGGGCACGAATTCAGATGGGCTTTATTGATTATAACTAAAAACTTTTTGAAGCATTTTCCTTAGCTTGCAATAAAAATGTATTCCTTCTTTCCAGTCTTCTTTTTTTGGAGGAGGGGGTTCATATAGAGAATAAAGAACATTTACCAAATTCAGTCTTCTTATTGCAGGCCTGCAAGTCTGAAAATCCTTGGCTATAACGATGCAGTGGGAAAAACACAGAAAGGGGAAAAGATGTTACATTTTATATTGTTGCAGGCAAAAACCAGCACACAAGCTGAAAAAAACCTGACCAAAAATACAATAGGGCCTTTGTTATTCAACTATTTATTTCCATCTCCCATGGAAAATGTTATTAAAAATATGAGAGTTACGGCTCTCCATCACAAATACCAGGATAACAAAGAAGTCTCCAATAGTTTTTTTCTTACATGGGATACATGTTTCTGTCACCACCCCTTCCACGTGTTTCTTCTACTCACCTGTTTGAGCAAATCTCAGCATCATAGCTGGGTCCATTGTTCCTGGTCTCGAGGTTGTAAATGAGGTACACCAAAAAACAGAGGTTTTGCTCTTTGTTCTGCACACCTTTATGTTCCGTTTGGAATAAATCACAGGGTTTTTTTTTTGAGGACAATCTAAAATCTTTCATCTTCTAGTAACTGGTTGGATGAAGAGCATCTTTGAGCCTTAGCTTTCCTGCCTTTTGCCTGTCCTTGAGTTTCATCCCCAAATCATAAGTGATATGAGTTAATATTTTCACATCTGATGAAGCCTGGACAGTGTGGCTATGGTGGTGATGCCTGGAGAATTGCTCTCACCATTTCTACTTTAATCAGACATTCAAGGCTGTGTGCAAAATTCAGGGGTTGTTTGTAATCATGTAAATCTCTCTGTTCTGCTCCTTTCCTCTGATGTCCAGATACCTCCTGTGAATTACCAAATGGATGCACCATTTTCATCCTTAACTGAACCTCTGGATCAAATCAAGTCATAGGGTCACAGAATCACAGAATGGGTTGGGTTGGATTTCTCTTTCCCTCACTCTCATTTTGTTTTCCTCTGGTTCAGTGCTGTAGTCCAAATGCCTTACATGGCCATTCCTGAGAAAAAAAGAGAAGCATCTGGGGAGAACCCATCAGGTTTGGTCCAGTTTGGGCTCTGGGTTACTAATGAACTTTTGCTTTTCTTCTTTCTTCTTCTCCACCCTGTTCTTATCCTGTCAGATGAGTCCTGATCTCATCAAGACCTCTGTATGTGCTTAATGTGCTTATATTTGCTCCATTGACTGGAAGAGGGTTGCTTGGTAAATAAAGCAAGCAAATGGTCACGTCTTCAAAAGATATCAGGACTTTAGATGGAAAGGTGTCTTGGCCAAGGCTCCTGTGTTCGTCTGTCAGCACAATAACACCCTAACTTGGCTGGTCCTTTAGAGCACTGGTGGAAGAGGAGGATGTCTTTAAGTCTTGGGAAAGCCTAGCTCAATTCTCAATTGTCCTGAGACTTTGGAGAGGCCACTGCACCTCTAGGGACCTCAGTTTCCCATCTTCTAAAGTAAGGGTAATAAAGCCTCATGAGTGTAAATGGTAAATCATTGACTGCAACATGTTCTCCACATAGCCTGATATGATATGGCACAAGCCAAGGGGACATTCATCCCAACACCCAGCTTGCAGACAAGGGAGAGAGAGATCTGATCATAGTAACAGAGATTAAGCCACTGATTAAAACAATCCTGAAAGGGCTTGTGGATAGGTCTATCAGTGGCTTGAGTTTAGTGCCCTCCCTGTGAAACATGGAGGGCTGATGGCTCAGCAGTGCCGCAGTGGTGATAAGAGGATAACATTGACCAGAGGAGTTATCAGGGTTGGGACAATGCAAGGACATGAGCAAACAGTGGGCAGCGGCATCTCAAGAAAGGCTTTGGGAGCTGGTGGGGTGATGCTATCTTGCAAGGCAGATCCTGGGAGTTGCTT
The DNA here is from genome assembly GCA_009867235.2 of Psittacus erithacus. Taxonomy (NCBI): domain Eukaryota; kingdom Metazoa; phylum Chordata; class Aves; order Psittaciformes; family Psittacidae; genus Psittacus; species Psittacus erithacus. The sequence goes on along the minus strand of WYDI02032471.1, from coordinate 69,348 downwards.
TCTTTGCCCAGTGGTGATGAGAGAGGGGACTGGCAACTGTGGCAATCTTAGGTCATGGAAGACTGAGGGTACAATGTGATGGTGTTTGGGAGACAGTGCTGGAAAATCAGTGTGCAAAGCAGATGTGTCCCTGCCCAGGGCAGGGGCCTTGGAATTAGATTATCTTTAAGGTCTCTTCCAACCCAAACCATTCTATGATTCTCTGATTCTACGTCTTGGACTCTCACCAAGTGCATTGAAATCATCAGTTCTCAGGCCAACTTTGTGCAAGCTTGGGTTGAAGAAGGCTGTTGGAAAACAGACTCTGTGTTATCTCTGTGTCTGTAGCTTCCTTTTTGAAAATGAAACTATGTGAGCATGCTGGCTGCATGTTTGCCCAGATAGCATTTACATTTACTGATTAGTTCAAGCCAGGTTTGGCAGAGGGCTGAAGATCTGTAGGTAAGAGTAGGAAGAGGTACTAGGTATCAGAATTTATAGATTCTGGCTGGAAGCAATGCTGAGCTGATTGCATGTCTAAGCTATGGACAGGCTGCAAGACTGGCTAAAGGTGAAGTAAATGTGGTCTGTGGAAAATCACATAATTTTATTCCCCACCCTACCCCAAAAGAAAGGCTTCAAGCTTTCCCATGAAAAGAAATGTGCTCTCACAAGGTGGTGTTTTGAGACGACCAATTTGCACCCATTTCCACTGGGTCTATAATTAAAATAAGATCCCAGAGCTAAGAACTGTCAGCCAGCCCCTGTGAAGTTCACACATTTAAATGTTCCCATCAAAGGAAAACTAAGGTCCAGAAACTTGGCAGTAATTAGATCACTGAAGTGCAAGCTCCTGTGATTAGATCAGGAGTGCTTGGCCAGGATTATACTAAATCAAAAGAAATAATCAGACAGCTAGAAAAGGGAGCAGCTCTTCATTTAAACTTCATTAATTTCCTGTCCACTTGGCAGAGCCTCTAAATTCTGCACTTAAAAAGGTGGAGGTTACTTCTAGTGAGCACGAGCTATTGCTGCAGCAAGAAAAACCTGCTATGATCCACACAATGTGAAGAAGCAAAGTCTGGGCTCTGGTCATCCCCAGTATACCTTGTCTAAAGAAAATACACAGCTGCCTGCTGTATTTTCTGTTTGGGTTGTAAAGTTGCTGCTCTGCCTTACAGGTCTCCTTAGTCAGCTGAGGTCCTTCACTGTGGGCCAAGCAGTGGCATCCCCCAAGGGTGAGAGGAGGGAGATAAAGGCATTGACAATGGTTGGTTGGACAGGCCCGTGAGATGAGCTAGAAGAAATGCAAAGAAGTGATTGTATTATTTTTCATGGGAAAATCTAAGGTTGCTCAGGAAAGTTTCAGAGGTCTCCAGCTTATGCTCTGCTAGATGGAGGGCTCTCAGCTCTCACCCTGATGCTCAGGAGGATATTTGTCTAGAGGCAAAGCCACATGTTTCCTGCTTGGAAAGAACTTAACTAGCAAATACTGGCCATCCACAGGTTTTGTCCTGAATAGCTGCTGCTGAGGTAATGCTGATGATCATTTGTTTACAACTTCACTTAGACCAAGACATGATGTTTTACTGGTGATGTTACTTCTTGGGGATCTGGACAGCAATAACGCAAGCCAATCCGTCTGTGCTACATATCTGTGGAAGCCATACTGCCCAAACCTCAGTGAGGCTTGGCTTTGTGCTGAATTTATAGCTAGCTTGTGTTATCCAAGTGAGTAGTGCCATACATTTGCACAGAATGACTTGAGTGAGTGAAGTCTGGCGGGGTCAAGGCCATTGCTGGGGAGGTATCACCAGGTGGAGCTGTTATATACTCGTCTTTTGGCAGCGTGTGAGCAAGTGCTCAATCTTGGAAGACCATGACAATGGAAGACATTGTACCAGGCTTTATGTGTCTTAGAGGCAGAGTTTCTTGGAGCTTGAGTGGCAAACCACACTTGGATGGCATAGGCCAAGACGCACACCACCTGATTCACCATTACTTTAAATGGATCTAAGCCCTGATGAGTACATTGTAGCAGGTTGGTGCAAGGATGCTGACCTGTGAACATCTGAAAGACTTGACATCTAAACCTGTCAGAGTAGGAAAGACCAGAAATCTGGGCTGCAGCTACTCTACATGGTGTAACTTCATCAGAAGGATATCGTGGTTTTAGCCAGAGTTTATCATGACAGCAGCTGCACACACTTTCTACTATGAGGAAGCTGTTTGGTTTGGTTTTTTTTTAACAGAAAATCCCCTAAAATCCCATCAATTTTGGTTTGAAAGCAAAAGAAAGGGAGTTGCTGTCAGCAGAAGGTTCATTCATCTTAAAAGAAAAAAAAGACATTCCAGCCAAATTAAATAATAAAAGAGGCGATAAAACCCACCTGCTTTTAACTCCAGGTTTCTGTTTCTTTTTAAATCTGGTCAGTGTATTAAAGATATTCAGACTGAGATTTTCTGTGGAATTATTGGGCCAGATCTGTATCTGTTTCACATGGGGAGAGGCACATCATTCTAATCATCCTCATTTTATGATGCTGTACACCCTTTTCACTGACTGAGGAAGCCCCTTCCCCCCTGCAGCATTCCTGATGAAGACACAGGAGGGGAAATCAAGGCAGGAGACTTTCCCAAAGTTCCCCATGATGCAAGGGAGAGGCCTGGGAGGACAAGCAGAACTCTGCGCTTCTTAGTTGCTACGGGCATGAGATCATGCTTCAAATCAAGACCTTTTGTCTTCCTCAGAGATGGATCTGCCCATTTTCACTGCCTGAGATGTTTTGGCCTCCTGGGCTACAGGTCAACACTGGCTGTGCAAGAGGATGGTGAAAAAAGGGGGAAGGAGAAGTAACAAACACCTTGGCATCCAGCACCATCTCAGCCCCCATCGTGTCCCCTAGTAGATGTCCAACCACAGTGGTGTCCCACCTATGGCAATACCTATTTTGACATGTCTTTATAGGCAGAAAATTGAAGTGACATAACTCTCTGCCATAGACCTAAATGGAAAACCTTTGAATTAACACCTCCTCCTGAGACCTAGTATTGGGCATCCATACTTGCTTTGACATTGAGGCTGCTGCAAGCCTCAGCTGAAGGAGCAGGGCCTTTCTTGGAAGGGCATCTGCATCTTGAGAGAAAGGACTCCTTTTGCCAGCGTTTTTTTTGCTTGATGCTCCCGGAAAGAGCAAGACACTGCAAGGAGGAGGGCTGCAAGAACCCTGAGTTAAGGATATACCTAAGGAACCTGCAAGCGAGCAAAATGGACTGTAGCTAATTTGGTTTCAAGGGCTGTAATCGCCTCTGTGCCTAGCATTGCGTTGTTAATTTAGGGAACAGACATGTCACACAATGACATTGCCAACCTGATAAACCTGTCCTGAGTGAGAAGTGCAGCTCTTGACAGAGCTAACAGCTGCAAAGTCTGGGAGTCTGGGACACAGAAACAAGAAGTGTGGAAAAGGCTTATGGTACATTGAGAAAAGGGAGGACTTGGAGGAAACCTGCAGAAAGGGACGTGAATATCCCTGGTACAAGGCATTCATGAAAAATCCAGTTATAAGAAAGGTTTATTAGTTAAGGGTTATCCTAATTGTGCACATGTATTATTCTCATCATGGCATAAAGAGGATCAGTTGGAAATAGGAGCCTCTGTTGTGTTTGGCGCTGGACAAAAATACCCTGCTTCCCCAAAACTGGCAGCCTCTGTAACAAAGGCAGAAACATTTATAACCAAGATAGAGACTTTGCTGAAGGGAAAGAAAGAGATGAAAATTAGAGGAAGGACTTGCCCAGAGCTAGAATTAAGCAGTGATGGAGTCAGAGAGGGAGCTGAGGTCTCTAGGTTCCTGCTGGTTGCACCAGCCTCCATCAGGAGCCAGAAACAAGTAATGGCAGTAAATGATGAACAGGGTTGGTGCTTTTTATTCCTTCCCCTTTCATGACACCCTTGGAGGCTTACACATGCGAAGGAACATGGAACTTTTAATGGAAAAAGGATGGTCCCTGCTCCACAGGGGTCATAGTGCAGCTTCACTGGGGTCTGCAGGAGGGAGACCCTTCCCTAAAAAAGAAAAGTACTAAAATCAGGATATCCATCAAAGTGGCCTATTTTGTGGCTTTCCCATTGCTGTTCCTCCTGTATGGTTGAGAACTACAGGCTGCTTTTTCACAAACCTTCTTGGCATCTGATGCAAGCCCAGGGGAACGGTGGGAAGGCAAGCTGTAAAACAGTACGCCCTGGCTGTCTCTCAGCTCCCAGCCTTTCCCCTTGGAGCTAGATAACAGGAACAGCAGATAAGGGGAAAAGCGGCTCTTTAATTCAGTCAGAATTTCACTTAGTGTGAAGAAAAATGCCTAGTGAGAGAATTAGACTAAGCCAGGAAATAGCCTCTTAAACCTCGCTCTCCCTTGCTAAAAGTACATGTAGCATTTTATACATATACATATCTCAATGTCTGTCTTTCTCCACACCACCGTAAAATCCCTGTTTTCTAACAGTGTGGTGGCCAAGAAATTCTTTTAAACTCATAAAAATAAGTGAAGACAACAAGCTGCCTTTTCAACTATGTGGGCTGAAGCGTTTTTCCAGGTCTCTCCAATATCAAGTATTCCCAGCCTCTGAGGGCACCATCATCTTTGCTTGCCAAGAGATGCCCACCCAACCTGTAGATACCTCCAAGCATGGCCAAGACGTTTTAGGCAGTGCATGACCTGCAGCAGCCTGAAGCCCAGCACTTGGATTAAGGGGCTTAAGCAAAGGTTGAATGGAGCAGAAGCTTTTGGGAATGCTGAGGAGGGATCAGGCATTGAGCCTTACTCTTTTTGAAGGCATGGATCCCACTTCTGTGAAGAAGGCTTTATCTACCCTGCTGTTCCTTTTGTTTATCCAGCCCTGAGTGTTTGCTGGCAGGAAGCAATGTTCCTCCCATCTGGGCAGGGACATAGAATTAGCTTGTGGGATATCACTGTGGTTTGGGGGGATCTTCAGTGAGCATCCCCAAAGCAAATACTTTGCTTTTCATGGCAAAGTATTGCTGCACCTTCACTGCAGTCAGTGGGTTCACACAGACAGGACAATTTGGCCTAATAAAAAACTTGTGGGTGTCCATGTATCAGCCCAGTAAGGAGCTGGTAAATCACTCAGATTCACCTTCTGGTTTGGGAGGGAGATACATCCAAACACCCCTTCACAGCCCTTGTACGGGATCTTCCCAGTCTGCATCTCACTGATTTTCAGTCTTCTGGCTTCTCAACCAGCAGCTCCTGAGAGGTCCCCGCTGTCCACACCTCTGCATCTCCAGGGGGTTTGGTGAGGCCCTGGCTTACACCAGGGAGATCAAAAATATGGTATCCTGATATTAAAACTTGGGATAGAAGTGAAATAGATCATCTTGCTGCTAATGGCAACTTCCACACTGTTTTTCAGGAACTTCAGGTTCCTGAGCTCAGCTCTCCTGAAGATGTCAGGCTGAGAAAGCAAACAGTGAGCAGCCTCTGGGGTTATTCCTGGGGTTAGTGATTTGCATTTCATTTCTTCAGTCCTTCTGCCCTCAGAGGCTTCAGGTGGGAGATTCAGGCCGCTTGCTGTCTTCCCTTCTTTCTTTTCTCTTTTCCTAGTTATGCATATTATGGAAGATCAGATGCTCTTGTTTTGTTAGAAGTTAGTTCTAGTTGTCTCCTGGAACACTGCCGTCTAATTAAAGGTGGTATGGTCCAAGGCAGGCGCTATGGTCCCTCTTCTGAGAACTCCTTCTTCATAGCAGTCATCAAATACTTTACTAGGCTCCTTTTCTGGTTTGTTTTTAGGTTGCAAAGTTATCAGGCCTTCAGAGTTCTGGTGTCCTCAACATAAAAAGGACATGGAACTGTTGGAACAAGTCCAGAGGAGGGCCACGAGAATGATCAGG
>WYDI02032471.1:52333-63227 GCA_009867235.2 Psittacus erithacus | reverse complement strand
AGTTCTTTACTGTGAGGGTGGTGAGGCACTGGAATGGGTTGCCCAAGGAAGTTGTGAATGCTCCATCCCTGGCAGTTGTCAAAGCCAGGTTGGACAGAGGCTTGGGTGACATGGTTTAATGTGAGGTGTCCTTGCCCATGGCAGGGGGGGTTGGAACTGGATGATCTTAAGGTCCTCTCCAACCATACCTATTCTGTGATTCTATGGCTCTATGTCTCAGTATCTTTATCACCTAGTGCAAAGAAGTCTTGGTATGCCGAGGATCAGAGATTCCTGCTATCCTCTGGAATGCTTCTTTATACTATAAACATTAAATGCTGTTCACTAAGGTAAATAATTATGTCAGCAAGGTAAGGATATGGTAGTACGTCTTTGCTAGATCATGGGGTCTTAACCAATCTCTGGTCAAGGATTATGCTGTACCTGAAGCAGGAACTTTGGGTTTAACTGTGGATTTGGCTTCTGCAATTTTTTCCCATCACTGTTTGAATGCACATTGACTTTCAGCATCCACAACATCCTGGAACCACCTTCACTAGGCTGAAGAGAAAAGACGCTTCCAGGCAGCTTGTTGCAACACCTGGGGGCCAGTGCAAAACCAAGAGACATTCTCTCTGCACCTAGCAAGGAAAGGTAAAGTCAAGCTTGCCTGTGATGCTGAGATAGCAGTTCAGTATCTAAACAGGTAACACCCAATTACAACAGAACTGTGTTGACTTACACTTTCCCTTATCAGGAGAATCAGGTATTCATGTAAATCACAAAAGAGTTTGATGGATGCCAGTTCACAGGGAGCCCCACACGGAGGAACAAGAGCCTAGTTAAACAAAATGTATGTTGTTCTTATCTTTAAGCTGTGGCTATTGCTATGAAATAAAAAACTATAAAAGAAAGTGCCTTATCATGGGGGTTATAATTCTTTAATGTTCTCCAGGGGCTGATCTTGTGCTGGAATCAGGCCCTTGGGACCACTTTCTGAACCCCAGAGAAGTCATTTTCTTGCAGACAGATGATCTTTCCTTATCATTTGCTGTCTTGGCAATAAAAAAGTCTCTTTCTTGTGATGCATGTTTAGACTGAGCCTGATGGAAAAGAAAAGGGAAAGAAGGGGCTGCTAAATTGGTCTTAATTCTGATGCTTGCCTAAGAGTAAATAATGAGGTCCAGGGACCATAATCTTCATTAGACCCTCCTGGGCCGGGAAGTGTGGCATGGACAGCACATGTGGTAAGCAGTCTTCAGACAGCCATGCTGGAGACTAGCTCAGAGCCCAGTCTGAATGCTGTGGCTAATCAGACACCCTTATCACATTTACTGGGAGATGGGTGATGCCAATAAAACCAAGTCAGGCTGAGTGCACTTAGTGGAGCCAAAAAGCTAATTGTTAATAGATGCCTAAAGCTCGTGGCTCAGGAAAGCCAGCTGGCCCCCCTCTGCTCTCCTCCCTGGGTCCTGGTGGGACCTCAGATTTCGATTATTCATAGATTTCCTTTGGAGCACTGCAGATTCCCATCCCCACCAGGAATGATGGGCAGAACACCCACATTTTGCTGGTATCTATCTATATTATGATCTGTACAGGTGCCCTATTTGAGATCAAGGCTTCATGAACATGACAGTGGTCCAGCCACCTAGAGTCTCTAAGGGTGACAGTAAACCCAAGCCCGTGCTTTGCACTAGGGGTATACTGATTTTGCCAAACAGGGAAAACTGAAATGTATAATTTCTGAGAGTGATGGGCTGTGTTTGTACCTCCTTCCTTCAAACTGAAAATAGCGGCTGTTAGGAGACATCTGTGGGAAAAAAATGAGACTAAAGTGAGCTTGCAGTGATTTTCCCCTGGTACACTCCCCCTGTCTCTAGAAAATTGCAGGTGATGGCTGTCCGGAGCCAGAATTGATATTATTGTGTTTAAATCCCTATTTTTTTTTCCCCCTTAAGAAACATCTGTGTATCTGAAGCCTTGTCTGCTTCTTCTACAACCCATAGTTTAACAGGGATGTTACACCTCACTGCAGTGCTCACCTTCTGTAGAACAGAGCTGCGTCTTGGAGATCTTACAGCTTAAATGAATGTATGTCTTTTTATAACATGGTAATTCAAGCTAGCTAGCTCAATTGATCCATACATTGTTTAATAGATCCTTAAAACCCAGCACCAAAGCTGGATGTGAATGGTAGGTAGGGTTTTCCATCTGTGTGCTCTCTCTGCAGACACTCAGACTCCAGTGAACACCTCCCACATCTCTGCAGCAATCAATTCCCCCTCCAGCTCCTGAGGGAGCCTCCAACACTGGGTCCTTTGTCCAGCAACTTTGAAGGTCTTTCTTTGCGGCTGTGTGAGTCTGAGCATGCAAAACACCTCAGGGTCAGGCTGTGTCCCACCATGACTCACATCCAGCAGAGGTGGGAGAGCCTTTCCTGGTCCAGCTAGTGCTTATTTCAATGAAGGGCCATGGTGCTTGCAGAGAGCAGAGATCTCCATTTCCCCAAGCAGACTTGAGTGTCTGACATGGATATAGGTTAAGGGCTGTGATTTTAAAAGGCAATCATTTTGCATTTTTCACTAGCCACCTTCTCCTTGCCTTGCTGATGCCCCCCGAGGCTGCCATCATTTCTGAACCTCTAACCCTAGTGAAGCCCCTTTATTACATGGATCAAAAGCAAGTGGTGGAGACTTTACAGTAGTTCTTGGAGACAAATAGAAAGGCTGCCCTTCAGGTACACCACAGAAGGAAGCCAGGTGGTCTTCGCAGAGGCTTTGCAATTATTTCCCATCTCTAAGGCCCTTATTTGTTGGAGTGGATGCCACCATTTGAACCACCCTCCCATTTCACTCCATCACTAGATCTGAAGTCTGGTACCCAGGTGCAGAGACCTGGTAAGCTCAAGACATCAATCTGCATAAAAGGGACCAGGAAAGCAGCTGGTGGAGGTGTGTGCTGTGAGTGTACAAGCATCCACACGGGAGGGGGCTCTGCTGCAGGTGTGCAAATACAGCTCATCCCTGGCATCTTCTGGGAACACAGCTGAGCAGGGACCTGCTGCCTTTATCTCTTGACCTCTTGCTTCCCCACCCTCGGGATCCAAATGCTGTAGGTGCAAGTACATCCCAGCTAGCCTGAGTGGGCCCCACACTACAGGGAATGAGAGTCTTTGAGGAATCCCCTGGATCCCTACTAAGGAGAACCGTGGTGGGATGCTGCTTCCCAGGAAACATATTTGCACCCAACCCCACAGCAGTACAGTTTGCTGGATGCATTTGCACCCACTGCAGAGAAGCCAGCACATCTGCATCATCTGGCACATCTGCCTGGCAGGATCCGCAACGGGCAGCTTTCAAAGCTACTGCTTACAGAGGCTAAGCTGCCTTTATTGCAGGTCACACACCCTCTCAAACAGCAGTGGATTTAAATGCCATAAAACCCACTGTCTAACACACCCTGGGAGTTTCCCACCACCCCCTATGTGTCAAAAAAGCATCCCTCATTGCGCTGGCTGAGGGGATCTCTCTAGGTATCCTTTGCCAGTGGTGTGTCACGTCATTCAGCAGCCAAGCAAACCACAGCACCCCACAGCCGCATCTCTCTGCCTCTCTGCTGTTCATATGTCACTTCTGTGGCTGCCTTGCTTTATTTTTCTGGCAACGGAGGGAAAAATAGCTCGTGTGAAAATTATTTATTTTGTATTAATGGCTCAGAGTCAAAGCCTCAGCAGACACTTGGAATAAACAGGATCACTATAAATACAGACAGCTGAAATCAGAGCTTTGCTCTGACCCTGGAGTTTCTAACCAAAGCCAGGAAAACTGTGTATATAGAATCCCTTATTATTTTTCCCCTTATTACTCCACAGTACAACAGGCCTTGCTTGCCGCCAGAGGACTTTGACCAGGATGATTAAGCCAACATTTCATTTAGGCGGCCGTATGCATGGTTGTATAGGTGGTTAAGGCATAAAATACTCATCTCTATCTGACTAATAACCTCCTTTACGCTTCCGATCCAATTTGTATTCAAGCACATCCCACTTCTCCTCAGCCATTCCTCTTCTTTCATTTCCCCTCTCAAAAATATGCATTTTTAGTGGGGGCAGCTACCAGGTGAAGAACTCTATTTTGGGAGAAATGTTCTGGATTTGTTGTCTTGAGGGAAACCAGCACTTTTGTTTTCACACTTTCCTTCCTCTTTGTTTTGTTTTCTTTTACTCCTTGTCCAGCACAGTCAGTTTTCCAGACAGATAAAAGGAAGAAAAAGGGGAAATAAAACACCGAGTGAATCAATATCTTTATCTGTGTTCACCGTGGTTTTCCTCCCTTCTCCTTTTTTTCCACCAAATAATAGAAATATTCCCAACTGAGAATTAGGGCACCTCAGCTCGTTTCAATTATTGTGCGATACTGAGCACATCTGTTAATGAATGCAGCTCTTCAACTGTGGTTAGCCCTTGCTCCTGATGGATTAATTAAGGCGCAAAAAGGAAGAAGATTCTAAGCAGGGCTTAATGCAGACCTTGAGAAGCACAGCTTTGAGCCTACAGGCTCCTTTACTGATTCTGAAGCATCCGTGTAGCTAATTTTTTGTCTCATTTCTTTGTGAAATGGGCATCGTAGACCAGGCTCCCTGGGCTAAGCGCATGGGATCCCTTATAGGGTCTTGCACCACAATGGTGCAGGCAAAGCAGAGACAACCAGGCAGGGATGCTCCAGGAGCAGCTTTGACAAAGGTACCCCAACTATTCTCCCTTTGAAAAGTTCCATTATTCCACCTTTGGGCCATGATTATAAAGCTCTCATGGGGCAAGCACCAGCTTTGCCTGTCATCCCTCTCCACCCTGCAGCATCCTTGATGAAGGCAGCTCCCATGGGGTGGGCAGCCAGGCTGCTGAGCCTTCACACTTGCTCCAGCTCTTGGAATGTCTCAGCTGGAGGCTTTCCCGATCCCAGCCGGCTGTTATAATCACACATTGTTCCCGGTCGCTCCTTGCTGTTTAGCAGCACTTGGAAAATGTCAAATGTGGGAGTCCGGCAGCCTTAGGTTAAAGTAAAAACTCCCAAACATATTTGGAAGGCTGCCAGCACTTTGCAAACCCTCTGCAAACTCAGATAAGCGGCGACCTTGCAGCCTGCAGGATAGGCCAGGGCTTTATAAACCCTCCATGTACTTGGGCTGAGCTTGCTCAATATTGTGATCATCCCTTCCCCTTCCAACATTGCTTGGTGCCGTGGCCAAGTGCAAAGGGCTGGTGATGGGGACCTTCGCTGAGACATCTGGTGTTCAAGGGAGGAGAATCCATTGGAGATGTCGACATCCAGGGACGGTGGGGACAGGACCCTCCTATGCACAAGGAGGCAGAGAGTGCCCGAGTCTGGATCTGTGAGCAAACCCAGTGCCTGGTTTTGTTTGAGCTGGAGGTTACAACCTTTGTCCCAAAAACTCCTTTGGGTTTGCAGCAAATGATGGTCCTAAAAGTGCAGTTGGGGAAGGATGGTAAATGCTGCTTGGCAAGGAGGGGGAGGAAGGGTTGAGTTTGGGGCTTCATTCTGAACTGTAACGAAATCTAAACATTTTGAAATTCTTCCCCAAATGACAAATAATGTCAAATACTGAGATAGCACTGGGCTGGATTTGAGCCGCGAGGCACCTTCTTATATTCCTAACTTCTGATAAAAAGGATGGAGCAGAGTCAGGAAAACTTTCCTCTCCTTCCCCTCATTATTTTTCTTTTCTTTTATTTTTTTTTCCTTAAAAACACTCTCACCCTCAGTGAGAGCAGCAACATCAGAAATGTTCCACTTTGGATGGGAGAGCCTTTAGCAGCAGGAAATGTTTCCCTCCGGATTTTCCTGGCCAGCTCTGGCCGACTGCACGTCCCCGACCCACTGAAGGTTCAGCTTGGGCACTGCAGCTCAGCTCAGGGGTGGGCAAAGACAGCTCCCTCCGCTAAAACAATCAGCTTTTGGGGAGCTGGTACCCCTGTGCATGTAGCATGGAGAAAACAACTGGAATCCCTGTTAATTAACATGGTTAACTAGCTCACAGGCAGCACAGTAGCTCTATAAATGAAGGATGTGCATTCTTAGGACAGCGTTGATAATCTGCTTTTTTTCCTCTCTTCTTTGCTTCAAACTCAAGGCTTTCTGTTAAAACCTCTGCGGGTCAGTTAACCAATATGTATATATTTTTGGTCCATGAATAACTTACAAATCTTTTCCCCCTACGTATTTTGTTCTGTATCCTTACCCTTATGTGGCTGAATTATTTCTCACTCATCCATCCATACATCACCTAGTGAATTCAGGCTCTTTTGGGCCTTGCTTACATCTTGTTGGCAGATCACACATTTTTACTTGCAAACATATTTGTTTTCTCTCTGGGTCAAATACCTCATGTGAAAATGTCAGTGCATGAATTACCTGGGAACTATTTACCCTCTGCATCCCACCAGGGCCCCTCTGAGCGTCCTGATGTACAGCTGGTCACCTGAAACACCGCAAAAGGGTTGGGGTAAAGCAGGATAAATGGCCAGAAGAACCTCCACTTGGATTCTTCTTTGCTTTCACCTTCATAAGAAAGTCATGAGCTGTTTCTCTGGACAAATAAATTCTCAGTTCCCACACCTAAGCCATCTTTTGGGGCTTCTCAGCAAGCTGGGCTATCCCTGGTTGTCCTTAGCCCCTCTCAGCAAATGAGAGGTTTATCATTCAGCTTGTAAATTTGGAGGAAAATCCTGCTATTATTATGTTTTTTAGCTTCCTGTTCCTTTCTCCAGAAGCTGATGGCTCTGTATCAGCCCTTTCTGGGCAAAGTGCATGGGGATAATAACCCACAACCTGTCATGGCATGGAAACAACCTCTGCCTGCAAAAAGGAAAAGCAAAGACAAGACCCATATCCTCTAGCACCAGATTCCCAGATGCTTTCATCCTGGGGGAGAAATGATGCAGATGAAGCACTCAAATAGCCAAAGTCTGGGGTTTTAATTCCCTTGGGCAGGATGGCAAAGCCAACCCCGATTTGGGTAGGCATGGAGGAGTCTCCAAAAGGAGGAAGAGACCGTCTCTAGCCAGAATCCACAGCAAACACCTGCTCTGCCCCTTGTACAGATCAGCCTGCCTTAGCCTCCCTTTCATTAATTCTTTCTCCCCACTCTTTTTTTCACCCCCTTTCTCCAGGGCCATCGGTGGAGCATTCAGCAGTTAATATCCAATCGTGCTTTAAGAGGTGTAATGTTTGATAAGCCCCATTTAACTTGGCTGTACTACGTTGTTTAAATAATTCAAATACAGATTGGCCCTTTAGAAGGATTTCTGCTCTATTGACCCTGCTGGTCATGAGTTACCAGGAAGTCAGGGAGAGGCTTCTAAGGCTGAAAGCCTGAAAAAAAAATCAATTCCAGGTCTTTAGTGCCCAAATCACACCCTATTATTTCCAGGTAATTGCAGACTTGCTTTGCTGTTAACTCTTTGGGAACAATACAGCCTTTTCAGGGAAGAGGAAAAGCAAGAAGCGGTGTATTCTCTGTTGGGGTGCTAACCTACATGGACAGTGCTATGTGCTTATTGTCAGGGCGTGGATGAATAGTAATAGAGGTAGAAGTGTCAAATTGCTTGACTTTTTTCCCCCTTTCCTTTCTTAATACGTGGTTTCCTGGTGGTTGGTTGAACCGCGGAATTTGTAATGCAATTTTTAGTTCACATCTCTTTCTCTCTGTGCACTGATTCACCAGGATTAAGGAATGGGATCCTGTAATACGGTTATTCCTTATTAGCACTTGTCTTTCATGTTGGGGCCCCACTGGGTCCCTTTACTTTCAGCGATGCACAGACATGTGGAAAGTCCTATGCAATAGGTTGTGGAAGAGCAAGAAGAAAGGCTGTATCATTCTATTGGGGTGGCCATGTAGGAGTAGGTCAATGTAGCCAAATGGTTGGTCTTGAGCACATGATGTCCACAATGCACATATTTCATCAGGAGTTTACTCTGGGCCAGCCCTGCTCTGGTCACATAGACAAGAAAGACTCATTATCACTTGTAGTGCATCTTTTGGACTAGTTTCATTAAAAAGGAACCCAAGCTTTTAGGCACAGTTGGATGTAAGGGGGAATTTCTCAAGGCTCTAAACAGAGACTAGAGTGTGGTGATGCTTCAGAAATGAACTGTTTCAGTCCCAAAGGATGTGCTTGGTTCTTTGACAGCTAGAAGAATCCAAAACTTTGCATGTCTAAAAATTACAGCTAATAACAACGTCCTTTGTCTCCTCCACTGTCCTAAAGTGGTGAAACCTGCCCTCATGAGAAGGTGGCTGTGATCCTGGCACTTTTGGGTTGTGGTACCCTGGGAGCCAAGCCTATTAGATTTCATTAATTAGACTAGGAAGAAAGATGCAGGTAAAAATACCCCAAATCCCACCTCTGGGGTGATGCCTTTTGTCTTCATTCAAGCCTCTTCTTTAGCTCATGATTCTCCTTCCTGATACAACATAAACAGGACCCAGGGCTAAATACTTAAACACAGAACCATAGAATACCAGGCTGTAAAGGACCTCAAGGGTCATCCGGTCCAACCTTTCTTGGCAAAGATGTCATGTCTTTCCAAAACATGACTTGCAATAACCTGTCCTTCCTCCTTCCTGGTGTGGGAAGGATGAAAGTCATCCACCCCATCATACAGCCTGATCTGGCCTGTGACAAAAGCCACAGACTCGCCCTGTCACCCAGCCTGGCTGGTGGTGGTGGTGCTGGGGGAGGATATGCCAATCTGGGTGGAAACAGGTGATGTGGAACTGACCACAGTTCTTGAGGCTGCTCAGTCCCCACCCTTTTTACAAATGGGTGCCTTATCGCTGGGCACTGTTTATCCAGGAACAGGGGACAGAGAACAGGGAGGAGCAGCATCAGCCTCCACACTCAGTCATGACAACAGAGAGCCAGGTTGGATGGGGCTTGGAGCAACCTGGCCTAGTAGAAGGTGTCACTGCCCATGGCAGGGACTTGGAACTGGATGGACTTTAAGGTCCCTTCCAACACAAAACAGTCTGTGATTCATTCTATGATCCAAGATGCTCAGAGTCCATCTGTAAGTTGGATGTTATTGTCTCACCTGTGAGCTCCTGGGAGGCCATCCAAGCGCCTCACTCCTCTGTAGGAGCCCAGCTAACTCATACCTTGCAACACTGGAGCATACCTGGTGCCCTTTTGAATGGTCTTTTTGGTGTCTGTCTATGTTTGATTGACTTGTTAATCCAACCTGTGGATTGCATGGTGTTGGCAAGGATGAGGTGAAATCTCAGGGTAACCAATGAAGCAATGTCTATCCTGGCCATCTTGCAACATTTAATTCAGCAGGTGATAGTTGCCTGGTGTCTCTGTCATGAGGATCTTCCAGAGAAAGATACAGGAGCCTAACTTTGGTGTGCACAAAGTTGAGGTAAATCTCAATAACTGTAGGCTGCAGCAAAGCCGTTTACCTGTGATGTTTTGTGTCTTCAGGTGAAAGCTGGGGAGAAAGAATGTGTCTGATCAGCTCTGTGCTGTTCAAAACAGAGATCATCCCTTTATGGAGGTGTACAGCAGCAGAGGAACAGTAGTATCTTGGGGAAGCTACAACCACCATGGTGTGCATGCAAACAGTGCCTGGAATTTGAAACAGAGTGAAGGGAAAAAAAAGTCTGTGATAATTTTTTAAGGGAAATGATTGGGACTTTCAGGCATTTCAAGGTGGTCAGATGCTTAGCTCCCACTGAAAAAGGATGTCTTCAGATGCAGGTACCAAAATCAGTTCTCTAAGCATTCTGAAGGGCATTGAGCATATCGCTTTAGAAAAGCCCTGGATACAGAGCAAGGGATGGTATCTTAACTGAGTTCACAGGAGACTTACCCCTATCTCCAGTTGCTCTAAAGAGACTCCTGGGACCCTGACTTTATACAAAGCAGAGCTATGCTCACCTCCTCCCCACTCCCTGAGCAGCAAAGGGTTAAAGGGTGGGGGAGCACTTTGATTAATAGATGTCGTGTGAACATGCACATTTGCCTGTGACTGCATTCCTGGGGCTTTCGGCTGGGTGATAAGCTGCGACCAAAGTCCTCTGGCTCTGGGCAAGGAGAGCAAACAGG
Organism: Psittacus erithacus; assembly: GCA_009867235.2. Taxonomy (NCBI): domain Eukaryota; kingdom Metazoa; phylum Chordata; class Aves; order Psittaciformes; family Psittacidae; genus Psittacus; species Psittacus erithacus. The sequence goes on along the minus strand of WYDI02032471.1, from coordinate 53,116 downwards.
GCCCCAATGGAGCAGTTATTAATTCCAGCCTTGCGTCTCCCAGGGCTGTCTCTCAGCAACGGGGCTCTGAGGAGGCCTTTCACACACCAATCGATACAGCTTGCTTCTCCCCTTGCTCTTTCCATTCTCATCCCGCACTTTTGCATGCTCACCCCAGTCTCCTTCAGTGCCAGAACCTCCAGTTCTGGGACCCTTTCCCATTGGCAGCATGGGAAGGAGAGGATGATATTCCCATTGAGGTGAAGGAAGCAACCCCAAAACCTAAACTGCTGTTGTAGCTGTTCCATCCCACCATGTCCACTGTGGTCTTCATGTGGTGAGAAGGAATGTGTTGGACCAAAAAAGGGGAATTCAGCAGCAGTATCTCCAGAGAGCATATGTGTTCTTCCGCACCCATCAAAATACAAACACACCTGATTCAGAATTTATTTGGCTGCAAAATTTCCTCTTCCCTCAGGGTAATTTCAAATTGATTCAAGTCACAAGTTGTCTTTTCGACTCCAAACTTTGACATAAAGATATCGATTGAAAATGAAACTCCTTTCCCTCCTTGAAAAGCAAAACAAACTCAAACAACCTGGACCTTTCAACTTGCCTTCAGATAGCACAATGTCATGCTTGCAAACCAGCATTCGTGAGGGTGTGTTTTTAGTAGCAATGATTCTGTGATTGCTGCATTGAGGACTTTTGTGATGCTCCAAGGGCAGGAGCAGCTCTGCTATGGAGACAGGCTGAGAGAGCTGGGCTTGTTCAGCCTGGAGAAGAGAAGGCTCCAGGGAGACC